>JACDRP010000936.1:0-17474 GCA_013841185.1 Hycleus phaleratus | reverse complement strand
ACGCAAAATAGGAAAAATGTATTTCTCAATGATTCAAACTGCCCTATATTAAAAGCGCCTTCTAAATATCGAAGCTCCGTTAGTTTTCCGGAAAATCGGAAAAACGAAAATATTTCCAAAGGTGTTTTCGCAATTTTGCAGCTAGACGAGTTGTGACAGCTCCTTAATAATTACAAATTTGCATGAAATTACGTTGAAAATTCGCTTTTCATTAATAACTGAGGTGACTGATTTATTTAATTATTGTATTGAAAAATTCCAATGATTTTGCCGTCTAGTTTCGTTTACTGTTGTTTTCGGATAGGTCGTGACTTTTAGTCGACTATTTTTAATTCAACTTGACTAATGTGTCTAGTTTTTGGAATTTGCATACGGTATTGTGAGTGAAAGTTGTTTTGGGCGCATCCACCAAAAATCCGCATAATTCATTGCCATCAATTGGCTAGAAGAAGGGACAGATTTACGATTAAAACAGTTTTATATAAATTGGCTGTAAGCGATAAAATTGACATCCAACCGGTGGCGATTTTCGTACGTTAGAAGGTAATTTTTTTGGTAAAAACTTGAAATTTGTCGTCAACCTTCAACTCTAACTGTTTCTATATTTTAAAGGAAGCGTAATCGAGCTGTAATACAGACATTATTATCCAAGTACATATCACTAACAAGGAAAGGGACACAACTGTCCCTCTCCGATTTTGATAAAATACAAGTAGAGCTTCAAAAAATAGTCAATGCTTTTTTTTGGCTGCATATATTCACTTTCAAAAACTGAAATACTATTTCTATTTTTATCCTACAATACTAAAAACTCTTCATGATATCGACTAATGATCATTATAAACAACTTTTAGCTTTTGATTTGGACGTTATAATATATTCGGGGTTGCAACCCTTTAAATATGGGATGAATCGAAAAAACCAAAAACAGGTAACTTTAGTTTTTTTGTAAAGTTTATGATTATAAGGAGAAAAACTTGGATTTCCTAAAATTGTGACCAGAGGGAACAAAAACGTACTACCACACACGTCATCCTCCGCGAACCGGAAGATTATTGTCTGCTAGATCATAAAATAGTATTGATTGTGTGTAATATTTTATTCGATATCGAATTCGATATCTTGTTTCGTTCCCGAGATACAGCTAAAAATGTGTTTTTTGAGGTTAACTTTAAGTGGCAATTTCACCCCCTTAAAGTGACTATGGGCAGCCAAAAAACTATATACACCGATTATTTTTTGAAGCTCTATCTGTATTCCAAATTTTATCAAAATCGGAGAGGAACCGTAAGTCTTCTGGATATAACTGATATGATAACTAATTGATGGGCCAAGTTGAATCGGATTTAATTGGAAAATCGAGTTGACGAAATCCAAATAGACCGACTATACAATCTAGTTAAGATACAAGTACCATCTATTGGCAATTACTAGAACCTTTTGTATATATTTGGTTGCCTATTCTACCTTTTCTTCAGATTTTTTTTTGTTAATAGCAGAACTGGTCAAGTTGATTTAATTAGAAAACTGAGTTGATAAAATTTACATAAACCGAGTATGCTATCAACTGGCAATTAATACAAACCGCTTTGTATATTTGGTTGCCTACTTTTAAAATTTATTTAGATTTCTAGTTGGTGTTTAGAAGAGAGAAATAATAGAATTTAACATGAATTTTACCCTTAAATAGACCACAATTCTTTTATCTTAACTCTGATTTAAAAATTTATCAAATAAGGAAATATTAGAGGGTGTTAATTTTCAGCTTTATCCTTATTCTAAATTTGACTCTAGATAGTTTGACGACTTCTGGATTTAGATACATAATCATTGAATTATTTTGATTATACGATAAAAAAAAAAACTGGTTATGTCTGCAAATTTATGGCAAACACAATGAAATAAATTCGATTTAACATAAATTTCTTCGATTGTCTCTACTATTAAGCAAAAAAATCAATTTAAAATAGAGATTTAATATCAACCTTGAATTGCTAATAGAAAAAAATTGAAAATTTCACTAATTTACTCATAAATAAATTAACAATTTATTGTTAATTTCTACGATAAGCGCACAGATAAGAGGTATACTTCTTGAAAAATGTCTACAAGTCGGAAATTTTTAAAATATGATTGATGACACCCCACAACCCGGCTCAATGACAGAGACTTTCAGGGTTCTTTCATAAGGAAAATAACGAATTTTTATAATTTCCGCAAATACTCAACAATAATTCAACAATTATTGGAGCAATTAAAACTACAATGTAAACTACGTAAATTTAAAGGAACACAATGATAGTTGAAGTTGATTGATTTGATGAACAAAACAGTTTCATTGATGATAATTTCAGATTTGTACTGAATAAATAGTGGCGGGAGGTCGATAAAAGATATACAAGGATCAAGATGGGACACGATCATTCATTAGTGTGCCAAGTTATCCCACATTAAAACCCATTTAGATTTTTCAAATTGAAGAAGAACAACAAACAAAAAGTGGCAATTGATAATGCGACTTCTAATCAATGTAAGTATGCAAATGTAACAAATTTCAACATCAAACTTTTATATTCGTTACAACTTGTTGATTTCAATTAAATCATTAACTCTAGCAATTAGTCTCCAATTTGTTGATTGCTTAATTGTTTGATTATTGGAGAAATTGGCACAATTTTCGTAGAGGCAAGTGTTGTCACACATAAATTATATTTCTAATTTAACACCAATAACAGTGTAGATGACATCACTTACAATATTAAAGGACATTATCGTTAAATTAATGTCAGCAGAAAACGCATTCGTTTTGATGAAAAACGATCAATTAATCAATTGACACAGTAATTATCGTACGGTAATTCAATTTAACAAAATATTTTAGAATTTTACGTAAATTATTTACTCTTCTAATTCAAACATACCATTGAAAGGCGATAATAATTGGAAATTTTAAGCACGTTCGTTGGATTTTTGGTAAAAGCGCGAATTACAGACGTTGTTGAAGTTCAAGGATGGAGCGTGTCTGTGGAAATTCGCAAAAAATTTTCGAATTTATCAAATTTCAGTAAAGTTTGTTGTTTGATCCACTATTGAAGTCTCTACGATTTCTATGTCTCTTGATCTACTATTGAAGTCTCCAAGTTTTTTAATTTTTTTTTAATAATAGACAGATTTATTGTGACATTTCCGATTTCACTTATTATCGTTAATCGAAACAAACACAGGACACGATTTTTTAATTGGCTACTCGATCATTTTTATCGAACTTTACAAATAAGGTCGAGTGTTTTATAACAATAACAACAACAAGAGAACAAATTAGAGAGAAAAACAATACAAATCATACTTCATCCCTAACATTAACATAATGTAATAAATTGCCTTTCTCTATTCGTTTAATTCAAGGGCGTCTATCAATTTACAATAAGACTGTTTCTTGTATTGTTAGAAATATCGATAATCGATAGTATGCGAATGGATATTACATCATAAGTAGGTTTGGTTGAAATTCTCATTATTTTTCAAATGAAATCCTTGGCAAGGATCTTGAATCAAGGAGATATTTTATTGTTTTTCCATGTTGTCGTGAATTCGCTCCTTGTTATCGTTACATCG
Source organism: Hycleus phaleratus (assembly GCA_013841185.1). NCBI lineage: Eukaryota > Metazoa > Arthropoda > Insecta > Coleoptera > Meloidae > Hycleus > Hycleus phaleratus. The sequence continues at coordinate 13,859 of JACDRP010000936.1, read as the reverse complement.
ATTTTTTCAGCTGCTCGTAATCGTTACATGCGTTGTTTTGGTGTCCCCCCAGAAGGACGATGATAATGATGAAAGTAAGCCATACGAATTCGCTTTTACTATCGATGGCGAACAACACCGACATGAGAAAAAAGGTGAATTCTAATCAGTATTTAACCCATCTTTGAGTCTTATCTGTTTCGATAGATTCCCAAGGGATAATCCAAGGAGAATTCGGTTTTATCACCGCTGATGGTATTTATCACGTTACAGTTTATGCAACTGATGAGAATGGAGATTTCAAGATTTTAAGTATGCGCAACATTCGGATAAGTGCACGTAATTAACAAATTTTCTAAGATTTTCTCGATTTGTAATTCATGAAAATTTCAGCCCTTGACGGTTCTCCACTACCACCCGGAGCGAAAATTGAATCGCTACCTGGAATTTCAGCACCACAACCTGTACAACCCCCACAAGTCGGCTATAGTGGGGATAATCGGGAAATTAGTCGCCCATTGCCGTTATCTTATCAGAATCCGGTTAATCAACAGGAGATTTCTGTGACAACTCAACGTTCAAAAGGTCCATATGCTTTTACAACACAATCGACAATAAAACCGGCTTGTGGTGGTTGTGGTTATGTTACAACAGCAAAACCAATTAATGGGAAACCAACGTTCCAATTCCAAACGCCACAATTTCAAGATAAAGCAAATTATCCTGAAACGGGACTTTTGAATAATCCCCTCAATTCTGGTATAATTCCACAGAAATCTCCAATCAATTCTGGAGTATCCGTTAATCCTGAAAATCAATCTTTCAAACCTTTCGGTGGAGAAAACGGTGGTTCCAATAACAACCCTGTAATTCCAAATCAACAAAATCAAGGCTTCTTTAATGGTCCTGTAAATCCAACTCAACAAAATCAAGGTTTCTTTAATAGTCCTAGAAATCCTGAAATTCCCGCGAACCTTGAAACAAACCCTGAAATCATCGCTAATCCCTTGAGCCGTCCGGAAGCACCGCTAAATCAACCGCCGAGTCGTTTATCGCAAGTTTCCGTCTCCGATGGTCTCATCCATGTCCCAGGCCAAGACGACATACCGATTCGTGATAAATATCCGGGCATGGTTGATGGTCTACCGGCCGGTATTCGGGAGAAAGACATCACCGATCTCCTGTACAAATTCCATTATGAAGTCGGTTTTCATGGACATTATGAGAAAGGCACAAAGTCCGGTGCGAAGATCGGTGGCTATTTTGTGAATGGTCGTGATGGACTTAGCCGGATTGTCACTTATGTGGCCGATGAGAATGGGTTCCAACCGAAATTCAAATTTGTTCGTTTAGGTTTGGATTCGCCGGATACACCGAAACCGGACACTGAGAAAACGTTCGGATTGAAGAGTTTTGAATTCATTTGGTATCCGGTCGATTGATCCGGCTTCATAGACAATTAGCATTAAGTTTGAATTTTTTTAACTATTAATTAATACATACGAAAACATGTTTAAATTTCGAGTTTTATTGTTGAATTAATTAAAATAAAGTAAATATCGTGGAGACTTCAATGATAGATAACAACACAAAATTCTACAATTTAGGCAACCAAATATACAGAAATTGAAGTTGTGACTGGGCTAGTGTTTCATTGAGATGACAGTTTTAATCATTAATTTTATCAATAATCCACCCACTTTTAGTGATAATAACATAAAAAACTGTAATACGAAGAAATATTTTTTATTTAGTTTAATTTATAAGTAGTTCAACGTATTTACACCCACTTTAATAGCAAGTTTCCATATGAAGATTCTGCATAAAAATTCGTTTTATTATTTCTGGTTTAGTAATAATTAAATCAATGACCACACCTCTATACAACGAGACACCACTCTATAGACAATTATTTCGTAAAGTCTACAATAAACTCCTATTTGGCGCGTATTTAATATCCTGGTTGGGTTAATTAAATTCAACTGTAAACAACAAATAAAAATCAGCAAACATGTTCAAATATGGTTAGAGTTGAGATAATCGACAGTCAATAACCCTCTAACAGTATTTATACCACTTTTTTGGTGTTTTTTAAGAGGAAAAACGGGATTCAGTTCACCTACGGATTGCGTTCTTTCTACCACCTACTGCCACTCAAATAGAACAAAAAACGGTCGTATGTTTCAATAAAATCCCAAGAAACATAAAAGCTTTGCCTTCGTTATAGCTATCTTTATAGAGAGGTATATTTTGTTCGTAAATCTGTAAAATAATAGTTAAAACGTTATAATCTTTGGAGATTTTAACGGCTGTATAGCCGGCAAACTTTACAATTTCCTTGTGGTTGGAGCTGCTGAAAAAATTGATGTTTTACAGGCTATTATTCCACATGAAATTTGATTATAATAAATGGAGAAAAATTGTTTAAATTACAGTAATAGAAGCTATTGGTGATTGCAACAGATTGTCATTCTTTTTGATGTTAATCTCGAAATATTTTCAGTATTTCGTCAATAATTCCACAATTGCAATATTGAACAGATTCAGGCTTAATTTTTGTATTACCTACGCTGCAACGGCCCACAATTGAGAGATTTCGATAGTCACAAAAGCAACGAACTTTTATTTTCCGGTACTAGTTTCAAATCATAAATCTAATAAATTAAAAATAAAATAACAGATTGTCGATTTTTTTGATTTTTCGAAGTTTACAGCTAGAATTCTATTAAAATGTTTTCATTGCAATGGTTCTTGAATATTCAAGAGATTTCAATAGTCACAGAAGCGATGAACTTTTTATTTGTCGACAAGTTTCAAATGATGCAAAAATAAACCACAACAGGCTCAATCTTCTTGTTTTCAGTAATTACGGAACTTATAGAGAAAAATATTTTCAGCACTTCATCCATAATTCCACAATTGCAAGGTGATTTGAATATTACTTATTATATCACCTACGTTTTAACGTCCTACAATTGAGTGATTTTAACAGTCACAGAAGCAACAGACTTTTTAATTTGCCGGTATCGAGTCAAATGAATCAAAAATAAAACACAATCTTCTCGATTTCAGGAATCTGGAAATTTACAGCTAATTGCATGGATATTTGAGAGATTTTGGGTATTTAAAAGATTTTTTATAACCTACAACGGCCTACAATTGAGAGATTTGAATAGTCACCGAAGCTACAAACTTTTCTATTGTCCAGTACAAATGATGAGTCAAATGAACCAAAAATAAAGCAAACACGTCCATTATTGATTCTATTGAAAAGATGACTTGACAAACATTATAATAGTGATTTATTTATTCAACAGCTTCCGTTTCGGTTTCCTAGATTTCGACAAAAAGCCCAGACACTTTCTTTGATGTTATATTCCAAAGAAAATATGACTGTACAGAAATCCACAACTATTATTAAATGAAGCGTAATATTCATTGTTAAAAAGACATAAAAATAATTGAAGATTCTTTTGAAATTTCTAACAAAACAAATACGAATAATGGACAATTTACGTTTTGTTTTCTATGACCATAAACAACATTGACGTTCAATTATTCCAAGAGATTTGTATGGCAAAGTAAAAGTAAGTCATTTTTGGCATTACAACAATAACTACAACAATAATAATAATAATAATAACAAGAGACGTGACGTGTATCGAAACTTATATGGTATTGTTTCGAGGCAATTTCAACAGATCTGTAGTTAGCGTTCTCTTAAATTTCAACAATTAAACGATTTATTTGCTAACTAATCGTTACAATTCCGATTCGTTTAAATATTTATTGTCGATTGATTAGGTAAAGACTTTCATTGAAACGAAATCGATTTGTATTCGAATCACGTCTATGGCCTGACCCTGATAATGAGAATTTCAATTAGACGAATAATGTAACAATGTTAATGGTTTTTTGTAACAGATACGGATTGCATTTTTCGGTAAATTCCGTTAAAAACAACTACCGATAACGAGTATTTGTCCAGTTATTCGATTAATCGTACAAGAAACGTTCTAATGCGTATACTTTGAACTTGTTTATTTACCGAGCAAAAACAGCAAAAAATCGATTGAAAATTGGCAGTTATTGATAGAATTAAATTATTTGAAAACAGAAATTAAATCATAAATATTTGTGTTGGTGATTATTTTGTTTATTAAATGTGTGTGTGTGCGATTTCCATAAATAACACACAAATTATTTCAAGAGAAAAAATTTACCCACATCGTGTATTGTTTTCATTAAACAAGTCATAGGTCATTACGGCAAGGTTGTTTTTATTTTTATTTTTTCTTTACGACTCGTAATTATTTTTAATAATAAGGAAAACGAGGTTAAATGTTAGGCGTTACAATTTGCATGTAATCGAAACGCTGGAAACAATTAAAACTAATTTAAACGAAATTAAAATCTTACAAAACTAGTAAATCGACGATAATATCCCACTACTACTTTATAATAGTGGAAGACGCGTAATTATTGCAATGATTGGAGAAATACGCTAATTATGGTGTGTACGAGCACCCAACCTTGCCCCAGCAGCGCGACCTCTGACTCCTGGAGGGGCACACCCACATTGTTCGATATTTTCTTCAATAGTCGAGTCGACGTTGTGTTTTCTGCAGTTCTTCAAATCGGGGGGCTGCCGGCGTTGGTAAGCGCCCCGGTTTCACATCTGTATGGTCAGTGGTGATTGTGCGATAGTTTCGTGCAACAGTAGTTGAACGACACTTGGTGATTGTAATAAATTTTTCAAATTCATCGACAATTTGATGGTTTTTATGAGAAGAAAGAAACGAAATAGACGAATCGAAAACAAATCGATATGTATCGAAGAATTTTAATTTTGGTAATTATCAATTTTTGAATTAATCAACGATAATAACAGGTGATAAGGTCGGAATTGTGATGACCGATTGCAAAATTGCAAATCGGCGAAAGTTCATTGCATTCGATACGTTTTCACGGTAGATGCACCAACAATTATTGCACAATTTTAATGGAAATCCTTGGAAATTTTGTTAATTTTCCAAAAATAATCGCGAGATTTGAGTTGCGCCTCTAGCGACTTTCTATTTTTTTTTCAACGAGACGTTCCGAAATCCGTTAAAGAATCACTTTTACTCAGTTATGATTACCAGCAGTCTAAACAGATTCTGTGTCTTGTGTTCTAAATAAGTGAAAGTCTTTAAAGATTGTCATCTCGATATTAAAATTCACAATTGTTTTTCTGTTCATTCAAAATGACAACCATCAATGGGATTTGTAAGAACCCGGAAATTTTCCGACGAAAAATAGAGCGAAAGTGGGCCGATTAAAGTGTGGGCCGTACAGAAAAACTGACCCGTTTGCGAAAGTCGTTAATTATATGAATCAATCAATATAGTGTTTTGTATAACGTGTTGAAAAAGTGCGTAGTTGCAGCTCAAGGATAGAATTATATAGGGAGTACTACAAAATTTCAGTTGCTTGATCACTAAATTTGATTCTGTTATGTATTTTTAAGTAGCCGAAATAAAGGCGAGTACACCCGGTATATTTATCGGAATTCCTGCTCGATTACATAAAAATTACAAGTATTTAAACAAAAACACGGCTTCCGGAAATGTTCAGGAAATATAACAAGAACGCTTATTGAATTTGTAAATCAAATAGAAACATAAGAATAATAAGAAATTGGTGCAGACTTTCATTTTCTTTAATCGGCTTTTAAAATCAACAACAAGAATCGATCCACTTTCGAACGAGTTTCACGAAAATGCCATTGATTTTCTAAAATACAAATTGCTATAATTCGCCCTGTTATCGATAATTTCGAAAGGACGCCTGTTCTCCTTGTCCTAGTCCGAGAATTTCAATTTTCCATAACAATCATTTGACAAAATTTTAATAAAACATCGATAAAAAATCGTTAGAGAGGGAAAGTGGTAGGTGTGGTTGATTCTTGTTTTTATCAAGAGAATTCCTCGAAGCGAATCTGTGAGATCATAATTAGCCGAGAAGCAGAGGCACAATAATAAACAGGATTTACAAGAATTCAAAACAATTAAAATCATTCTTTGAGGAATTATCGGATTTTACGGTAAAACACGGAGATTTCAATAGAGGAACACAGATTTCAAGGAAACCTCTATTATCGACTAGACAATAATAGTCACTATTTGGCCGGTAAATTTAAACCAGTGACGTCTTTTATTTGTTTTTAACTCTAATGATTCATATTGAATGCGACATTTGTGAATTTGTTCAAAATTAGCGTGATTATTGGGGAATTTCCTGAGAAACTCTAGAGACTTTGATGGCCGATCAAGACAGTAACTTACTGTTTTTTTTCAAGGAAATTTCAGCTAAACCTGTCATTTATTTCGTATTTTAACATTTATTTATGATATCTTTGACATTTCAACGGCTTTATCCTTGTTTAGTTGTATATTTGTGATGTAATTTTGAAAATAAAAACCGTTTGCAAAATTCTCTTATTGATCAATAATTTTCTCTTATAACTAACTACGTTAATCGACCATATTTGGTTGGGCTTCTCGTATTCCAATAGCCCACACAATTTATGAACAATAAACACAAAAATTTGCATAAATAAGATTATAATCAATTAATTCTCCCATTTTTTTAATATTCTTATCACAATACCGTACCGTAAATAGTTAATACGAGGTCGCACGTAAATAGATACAGAATGGTGTCATCTCCAATTAATCATACATCGTATTGTCGAATATTCCTGTCACACAAACCGTCGTCAAATTTGTCCAATTTTCTCGATGAATCAGACACGCAATACGTAAAATAAGAATTTTTTTTAATGAAATATAAGGTCGAATTACGCCACAGATGTTTTGTGTTTTGTATTTTTGTTGCATTTATCATCGTCATCGTGGGAGAGTTACGTACGATCCTTGTTAATCTTGATCTTGTTTACTGCAAATCAATATTAATTACTTTGTTAAACAAATCTGACCTAGATAGTTTTAAAGTCAAGTTCATTATGTTTGTATCGTTGAATTTCCAGTTATTGGTGATTATCGCGGCTTATCAAAGCGACTCAACTGCCTCGATAAACGATTGGAATAATCCCAACAGTAACCAATATCACATCCAAACGGATGAGGGGCCGGAGCGTTATTTTCGCTACCAAACAGTCAGCGGACAATACCGCAAAGAGAAACGTCTAGAAGACGGGACAGTTATCGGTACGTACGCTTGGATTGATGATGCTGGTTTCTTGCGACAACGCGACTATATCGCCGACAATGCCGGCTATCGGATACTAAAAACGAAGAATTTGTACGTTGGTCGGGATACACCAATAGCCAAAGCGATGAAGCTCGCTAAAACTTCACCGCCAACAGCCGGTACTTTAGTTAAAACTAATACCGGCGTTAGTACCGCAACTGTGCCGGTATCTTCCACGCCGATCGTTGAAATTTCGCACAATTCGATAGCTTCAGCAACAACACCATCACCGTTGGACTACACGACTTTAACACCGCCATCGGCTAAATTAAACGAAGCTACCAATCTTTATCTCCCAGCGAGTACCGGTAAGTACCCCGAATTTCACCGGAAAACACTAACAATAATCCAATTACAGTTGCTTTAAATCCAACATCAACACCGGCGCCTTTCACATTAAATCCTTGGTATTATTCAAGCGCCCCACAGTACGACCATCCGGTATCTTCCACAGAACAACCGTATCGTTTCCAGAACGGTCCAACGTATCCCATTGATAATCGTGGACAAATCTACACAGGCAACAATAATAATCTTGGTAATGGTTATGATCCACAATACAATTATTATGATGGTGTATCTGTGACTAATGATGGTTTCCGTTATTATATTCCGCGTGCTTATCACGAAGAACAAACGTTATCAAATGATAAAAGATCGGGTAGTTTTGGTTATATCGATCCGTTTGGTATACGTCGTGTTATTTATTACAATGCCGGTCCGAATGGTTTCCAACATCGGAAGAATAATCGTTATGTTGGTTTCGATGCAACACCGTACGATCCACGACCGTATTGAATTTCACAAGAAAATTAAATTTAGGGAAAGCGATTAACAAAACTTAATTAATACGTTCCTGTTATTTTATAATTTCTATAAATTTATTGGAGTTGTCTTACAGTAGGATTCTCATATCTAATCACCACTGCCTTGGGTGTTACACCTGGTAATTCTGCACTGTATTCTTGGTTGTGTGCATTGTGCACAGTAGATAGCTTTAACAACAACAGAGGTCCTCAGGATTACAGTTTATAATCGTCAAATTTTCTTATAAAATGGTTTCTTTCAAAAAATTCTTGTAAATATCAATGCAATTATAAGCTCTAGTTCGAAGACCTCGAATTAACCATTTGTTAATATTGAGTTTAATTTAATTTAATTTGTAGTCGATTATTTATAAATCAATAAAACAAGTGAATTGTGGCGCATCCACCATTTCTACACCTAAAGTAAGATTTTCGGCTATGAACATCCACCATTTTTACGCAGTAATATTTGAACTTATTGCATTTTTTGATAATTATAACCACTGAAAACAATACCTGAAGCCTGCTTAAACGATTCTAGAACCCTCGTGTGTTAGGGGTGAATGTAGTCATATTTCTCTCCCGTTTATTATTATAAATGAAAATACTGCAAGGGGTGAATTAGAATTAATTGCATCAAATTCACACAATCTCTCCTTCTAACTGATATATTTATTGATAATTGTTCCTGAAATGGACAATCTTTGTTAAAAAAGTCGACAAACACGTTTTCAGCCAAGAAAAATATTGAATGTTTTACAAGAAAATAAACTTTTAGACAAGAATGGCAAACCTGAAACTTGTGTAAATCTGAGAGGAAAAGTTTCACAAGACAATAAATAATAACCAGGCGCATCCACCATTTTTCATAAATTATTGCACTTATAAAACCATTAATTTTGGAAGTTTTAAATCTGTTAGAACATGAAATTGTTTCAATTTTCATCAACAACACTCATTTGAGAGGAATATTATTAGATCTTAAAGCTTAAAGTTTCTTATAAAAAAGAAAGTGTCCACCTATTTTTCCTGAAATAAAGATTTTAGTGGAAATCTTGAACGAAGAGAGACTACAACTTCAAGTCCTCAAGTTTCGTTATTATTACTCTTGAAATTTGCTATGTCCACCTGAAGAAACAGACTTTCTGAAATCAGCTTTAATTTCTGAAAAATTACAAAAAAAATAGGACCTAACAAATTTCCAAACGTGCGTTGTTTAGCTGAAAAAAATATACTTGCGTGTAAGTTTTTATACAATTATTACCTGAAAATTCAGTTGAATAGAAGTGAAATAAGCAATACCTGAAAGGATTTTAGATAATGATACAAATACTCATATTTGTTCGATCCTGAAATGAGCTTAAGAGAAAAAATCGACATTTTGAACGAAAGTTGCGATATAGGGAAACAAAATCAATCCCAACATTTGTAGAATCCTGAAAAAAGAAATTATATAACAAGCATTAAATTTTCTGAATTCACATTTTTCCTGAAAATTCTCAATTCATGAAACTATCGGTCTGTCTAAATTTTTATAAACAGCACTCAATCGAAAATTTTTCATTAACTTAACTGCTCGAAGCAAATCTGTCTCTGTAATGAGAATTTTATTGATAATACCGGAAGATTTGTAGTTAATTTGTTGAGTTACTTTCTTATTAACCCTAAAACTTACGATGTCCAATTGGAAGAAGTAAATTTCGCCCGGCGCATCCACCATTTTTGCACGGAACATATTAAATTGTTTCTCAAAGTAAGAATAATTCATCTTCTATTAGACAAAGCATAGATTTCAAAGTTTCTTCATATTCAGGAAAACACTCAAGCCTACTGGCTGAAATTTGTACTGAAAATTTGTGCTGAAAATTAACAATCTTTCAAGTTCATTTCCTGGGGTTTTCTTAGGTTAATTCTAAAACTCACCACATTTACCTGACGAAAATCTTTAAGAGTTGAAATTAGACTTTACCCGGCGCCTCCACCATTTTTGCATTTGGAAGAAAATCCGTTTGTTATCCGGACAAACAATTAAAAAATCTTTTATTTAGGAAACTCGACTGCAATTTTCACTACTGTTGCCTCTTCATTTACTGGAAAATGCAACTTTTCTAGATTGTTTACTTGAAATGCGAATCATGTAAAGACTTACGTACCTAATTGATTAAAATATTTATCGTTCCGGTTAATTGTGTTAAGAAAAACACGAGAAATATGAATGTAATTCATTTCATTTTATGGTGATAATATTAAAGAATATAAGCAAAAACTACCATACAAAATAAACAATAGAAACAATTGAATTATAATAACCTACGTTTTGAATTGAATCATAAAAAAATCATTATAAATACATGTGAAATAATTATTGTTATCAATTCTACTGCAAACATTAACGTTCACTTAAATTTCTTTGTTTAGATTTCCAAAAAATGCTATTTCAACAACCTCGAGGTAATGTTTATTTGTTCAATTTATGGAAAATTTAAATTGATTACCATTGTTATCTCTATTAATTCACAGGCTTATCATTATTTGTGTTTGTTACGTGTTTGCTATTGTTGCTAGTAGCAGTCGATTCACGAGTTATTGTTGCGAACCGAGACGCTGGCCTGCGATGGAGTTTCTACACGTTCCTGCGGGAATTGGTTGTGATGTTTAAACGTTTAGCTAAAAAATTCGGCAGTCGGTAATCGTGCAAAAAGGCGATATAATTTCCAAAATAGCTGTTTCATTTAGATTGAAGATAGTAGAAATAAATAATCAAAATAATAATAATCGATTCTTTTGTAGTCTTCATCCAAATCCCATACAATTTTCTTGCTTTTTTTATATTCAAAGAAAGGGGATTTTCTTATGTCCCACAATTAGAATTTAGCCATAAAATTATTAAAGATATACCTAACCAACCAATACATATAATTCTCTCTAACACGGAAGATATAATTTTGAAAAAATCGTGTTGTGGGAAATCGTGCTTTAAGTAAACCAAATTCTCTACAATCTGGATTATAGATATTACAAGTCCGATTTATTATATCTTACGACCAAAGTTCAGCCCTAAAATTATTGGAAACGTTATCGACTAATACTCTTATAACACGGATGGCATCATTTTGAAAAAAATTGTGTTATAGACACTATAAGTCCAATTTCTTATCTCAGAATTAGAATTTTGCCCTAAAATTATTAGACATAATCAATTAACACACATGATTCTCTTATAACACGGAAGATATTATTTTGAAAAAAACCGTGATGTTTTATTAAAATTCTTCTTTATTAACATAGAACGAGAGCTATTTTTTAAAAGAACGATAGTAGTTGAGAGTTTGGCTTTTTTACTGTCGTACTCGAATAAAATCGTGTTGTAGGAGGCAATTAGCTGTAATGCGGATTGAATATACATTGCAGCTATTGCGTAATTACAATTGTAATTGAGAGTCAAGCCGACCGTTCTGTTTCGTTTGATTATCCATCCGGTGATATTATTGTGCAATTAATTGTTAATAACGATGGAAAATTATCGAAATTTTATTATAGACAAATGAATTTAGCTGTCCATAATTTATATTTGATTTTAATTAAGATAAACGATCCTATTGTTCATTTTCTGTTGTTCAATAATTGATTTTTCACTTAGTCGACCAAAAACTAATTGAATCGTAAATCATTCGAAAATTTTTATATAAATAATAGCGAATAACTATGAGATGTCATTTGGATTTTATTTATGTTTTGAGAGAAACCTAAAAGGAATTATAAAGCGTCAAGAAGATGGCACTACCCGGCCAATTAGGTAAACCCTCCAATATTTACTAGAATTAAATCAATTTTATTCTTTATTAGACAAATTAAAACAATTAAAAATAATTAAATTAACAACAAAGTGGGCTATTAATTGGATAATAAAATTGTAATTAATTTAAAAATTTTTGAGTTGTCTGCGATTTTGGTTACGTAGCGCTGTAGCTTCGTTCAGACTTGAAAATGTCAAAGTATGAATCAAATTACGAGCTACGTTACCAAAACACAGCCAACTGTGAGGTGTAGCCTACTCTGTTGTTTAATTTGTAGATAAATCATCTGAAGTATTCAATTTTTTCAGGATTTTTGGTATTTCTCTTATCATTATTAATTATATTATCAATGGTAACTGAAATACGAGCAGAATCATTATATGAAATTATCACTGATCCTAATCTAATTAAAAGTTTCACAACTCTGTTGAAATTTATAAAAAGAGCCATACAACGTTACTTTGTACATACGTTCTTATAATAATAATAATAATGATGTTTGATTTGTATTTATCTAAATAAATATTGTCAATTTCGAACAAGAAAAATACTATTTTCTTTCTCAATTTTCTTTTTTCCAGGTGTTTTATTGCTAACACTGTTATTACTCAATGTTACAATCAATGAAGTATGGACAAGTAGAGAAGCTGATAGAACAATAATTCCAATCAGTGGTATTGGTTCATTTTTCGATAAAATTGCCGAAATTCTCTGCGACTTTTTAGAACATGTAGCTCGAGAGAAACCCCAATAAAAGCAAATTAACCAATATTCTGTATTATTTATTTCTATCTATCTATCTAATTTAATAAATAAACAGTGGTCGATTTAGACAGGTAACACAATCGTATCAAAATTCAATAAACGTAGATTAAAACAGAGAGGAAAAAAAACGAAAGTGTGCTTTTACACAGACAGGAAATACTAAATCTTAATCTCTATTGTAATTTCTGCTTTCACTACACTTATCGATATTGACTTCAAATCGTGCAATTCAGGATGCAGCCCTCATCACTAAAGTCTACAATTATTGCTATTTGACCAACCACTGTTGCTCAAATTGATTAGAATTTAAAACGAGCACAATTTCTATCGGTACTCCGGTTTTCTTCCCATCGAATTTATTCTAACGACGATAACGTGCTCGGATTGTGAATATTGTGGAACTAGCAAATGAGTCATCCCCAAACTTACAACTTTCTATGATTTACAACGCAAAAATTCGTTTTTATCGATTTGTTTTCACGTTTTTTTCGACAATTTAATTACTTAATTACTTAATAGCTTAATTATAATAAAATATTCCATTTGATTCTATTAATCTCTCTATAATCCGACCATTTTGACTCTCTAACTTGATCTAATCGCGTATGGCGCTTGGGTGAAAGTTGGAGATTTCCAAATTTCTTTGATTTATTTCGATTTTATGCGACATCCAATCGTCTTTCAGGCGGTTTGATTGGCAGTCAACTGAAAGGAAACTGGCGCTTTCCGGAAATTTCAAAAATTTCGGATTTTCCCAATTTTTTATGCGGCTTGAGGCGATTTTCTTTGTTGAATGAAAGATGTATAATTGGCAGATTAGAAGTGTGAGGTGTAATTAGGTTAAGTTAAGAAATTGTCAAATATAATGTGTTTATTTTAAGTTATTGTGTTATTAGTAGACTTAGAGTTTGGGTACTTTTTNATCTAATCGCTGAAAAATTTGACAAGAGCGGCACATGAATTTCGGTTTTAAACCAGTTGTTTTATCCGTCAACAAACAACAACATGGCGAAGCGCTCTGTATCGATAACAACAGAATTTAGAAAAACAGTCGACCAATTAGAATAATCCGTTTGACTTAGCAACGTCATCGCTAAAACGCAGGTGTTTGATTTTAGGTCAGGTCAGGTCAGGTCCTCCTCCGAGAGTCTCCACCTTGTCGTGGAGGAGGAGCTCAGTAGCTACGATAATTCCTGAGGCTATGTCTGCAGGGGTCGTTTAGACCCCTGGTAGGGTCACCCATGCCGGACAGGTTCAG
>JACDRP010000935.1:0-17576 GCA_013841185.1 Hycleus phaleratus | reverse complement strand
GACTATAATTTATTATTGTTATACCCCCAGAGTTGAATATCTATCTACGCCTATGGAGAAGACATACGAAATTGTCTAAAATTGGTACTTTGAGTCGTCCGAAAATTATTTTACGCTAAATTACCAATTAAAAAATAAAGTTCAATTATAAATCATCTGGGAAATACGTTTTTTTTTCGATAGTTTACGCAAACTAATTAATTGTTTTCAACTTGGTAAACATCAATATTGTCAAAATAAAAAACTTCCAATGACGTTAAACCGATAGAATGTAATAAGAAAAAATTCCACTACGAATTCGAGAAGAAACAATCCCAACTAAATAGAACAATAAATTAATTGTATAACAATTCTAATTAATACGAATTAATTAATTTTATAGAAAATAAGAGGTGGAATTATGTCATACACTGCTCTATTTCATAAAGAAAATTTTGATTGCATGTGCATTTTTATTAATTTTTATTTCTAGAATGTTTATTTTCATTCAAATCGACCTCGTACTGTTGGAATCATTGATAATACTTCCAAATTAAGGTCATGTAATTGTCTTTAATTAAAACAAAAATCTTCAACTTACCAATTAAAAAATTCCCCAATATTGTGTAAAATAATCAGGATAGTGATGTAGATGATTAACGAATTATTCCATTTATTATCAAACAAATTTAGAAAAATTACACATCTACACCTACAGCTTCAGTTACATGATTAAAGTTATCTTTCTCTAATAAATCGGCCAATTCTCGTTTGATTCGAGCAACAATCGGGGGCCCATCAAACACCAAACCTGTGTAAATTTGAAGAATACTAGCACCGTTTCGTATCTTCTCATAAGCATCTTCACCATTCATTATACCACCAACACCTGAAATTTAGCGCAATATTATCCTGTAATGATTGTGCATTTTTTTACCGATAATTGGTATAGATCCTTGTGTTAATTTGTACATTTTATTGATCATTTTCGTTGACGGTTTTTTAACTGGAAAACCACTTAAACCGCCCCTTTCATAACGATGTTCATCGGTTAGATAATCGGGACGTTCTATTGTAGTATTGCTGATAATTAAACCGTCGATTTTATATTGTTTTTGGACGATAATTTCGGCAATATCAACCAATTCATAATCGTTCAAATCCGGTGCTAATTTTATTAATAATGGTGGTTTATGATCGCCTTCAAGATTGTTGCGTGCTTTCAAACATTCAGTCAACAATTCCGTTAGAGCTTTCTTGTCTTGCAAGCCCCTCAAACCGGGCGTATTCGGGCTAAAATTATAATTTAAATTCATCTATTTATATAGAATTAAGATTAAACCTGCTGATATTAATGACTAAATAATCGGCGATTTTTCCAAATGTTTTAATACCCTTAACATAATCGTCAATAGCATTCGGGGATGTTTTATTTTTACCCAAATTCACCCCGATAATTCCGTTGAAATTCGTTTCGCGTAAACGTTGTAAACGTTCTAAAACCGCTTCATGGCCGTCGTTATTGAAACCGTAACGATTGATAACGGCTCGATCGTTCATCAAACGGAAAATTCGGGGCTTCTTGTTGCCGTCCTGCGGTAGCGGGGTAATCGAACCGATTTCAATGTAACCAAAACCAAGATCGTGCAAACCGGTGATGGCTTCACCGTTCTTGTCGAAACCGGCCGCTATACCGATCGGATTATCGAAGGTTTTTCCGAATAATTCTAATCTCTTTCAAGACGAAATTATAAATTAATCGATTTAAATGTTGGTTAATTAAAGTGATTACCAAACTGTCGGGGTCTTGGTAATTGCTTCTGGGCAACAGGCGGTATTTGGCTGCGAAAATAGCGAATCGGTGGGAATCTTCCGGCTCCATTAAACGAACAACCGGCATTAATATATTGCGATAGTATTGTTCGTCGTTTTTTAAAAAACCAAATACAGAATAACTGGCTAAACCGCCTGCTGTTATTATTATAAATGATCGAAATTTTTGCTGAAATTTACCAAAAATTAATAACAATTTCAATAATTTTAAATAAATAAACTACATAAGTTGTTAAAGGCTTCATCTTTTCTTCGTCAATTAGCAAATATTTTGATTAATTTTTGTTTTGGTTACCGATGATGTGACATAACCTCAAAAATAAACCAACACTGCCAATATTAAAAATCCTCAAATAATCAAATTAAACCACAATAACACAATTTAATAGAGAGAAACCACAGGTTTCAAACTAATTAAAATTTAAATTAATTCAATTAATTCCGCAATTAAAAATGAATATATTTGGTGAAAGTGTGGCATTATTTTGAAATTGGCAACATTGTACGCATGCGTTTGTAAAAATTAGTTAACCAATTTACAAACTATCATTAGAGATGGGGTTATAATCACAATGCAATAAACCATTATTATTATTATTTATTAAATATTTTGACAATTTAAATAGAATTTTGATAATCTTCAAGCGAACTATTTCTACAATTAAAATAACCCCTATATGTTTAAGATTACAACCAAAATGTTGTGGTTTCTCTAGCCCATCTCTAATCAATTTTGACATTTAGAGAAACAACGGTTACGCCATTAATGAGATTAGAGATGGGTTTATTGATGAAAATTACAATAAAATCCTCAAATATTCGATTTTTAAAATAATCCTGATTCTCGGATTACATTTTCTACTACTCGTATATTTTTCGATGTTTGTATTTTTTATTTCTGTACAAATTCGAAAAATTTTGGTTTAAAATATGCGGGAGTGTCAATCTTTAATTCGCCTGTCATTCGAGTTATAACCTCGAAATTTGAAAGTTTGTGGCGTAGCCTGGGGGATTGTTTCGATCGAAAAAATCAAAAATTGCGGAAACGGTGGAGAAATATGTAAAATTTCAAAGGTCGTCCAGTAGATTTTCCTGCAGTTAACATATTGTCAATTTGCTAAAATGACCGCTCTATTACTAGACGAAATTTGTAAATTATTAGAAACCTACAGAGGTAGAGATAAGGTGAGTTGGCAACTTTTTATCGTAATCGTTTAATTATTCGTATATTTCAAGATTTTAAGGACACTATGCTACAGTACGAAACTAATTGGTGGTTTAAATCGAAACGAAAAATGGGCTGAAAAATTCCTGAAATTCAGTAAACAGATGTCTGGAACACGGGCAACACTACGCCTTCTCGACGATTTACCGATGTTGAAATACAACATAGAATATGGTCTAGGATCGGAGGTATAATAATCGAATATTCATCAATTAAATTAACTGATTTGGTGTGAATTAGGAGCCGGATCGTTTAATGGCAACTTTGGGTGTTACAACAAATTTAATCGATCAAATTTTCTATCCTATTGAGAAGATTTCATGGCTAGCCGAACACGATCTTATCGATAATGTTGATAGTAATTTCTGGGATACTGCCAGTTCTGTATGTTGGGTAGCTTCAATCTACCTAAATCTAATGAAGTATACTAATTAATCGGTCAATTAACGAATTAATTAATTCGAAATTAATGATTTTAAGGGCTTTGAGATATATTTCTATCATCCAACGGCACAAGAAGTGCATCAATATCAAGAACGATGAGAAGTAATTATTATAATCTAGTAGTCTCGTTAATTGTTTTGTTTTGTTTTTCTAGTGTCTCTTTGGAGAAATTGCTACTACGTCAACATTTTGAAATATTAACAAGCATACGATTAATGTTAGACTTTATTCATGCTGTTAATACTCTACCGAAAGGCTTTTTATGGGCACGAAAATTGGATACTTGGCATGTTGGTCTAATTGCCACTCTATCATCAATTATGGGGATTTATCAAGTTTATGCTAGACGAAAATTGAATTAATTGTTAATTTGTCCTGAAAATAGAGTTTTATTGGTTTATTTTATTCAATTTTTTAGTATCACCCGTTTTTCCCGAGTTATTTGAAATGATTTAGGGTTTTTAATGCAACCGTTGGCAGTGGTGTCTTATAATATTGGTTATATATTTTATTCAGAAAACACATAAATAACAATATATTAATATTTGAGTTCTTTTATTATTATTATAATGATATTTTGACAGATTCTTTTAAAAATAATTATTTTTTATTAAATTGTAGAAAATTTTAGAAATTTTGAGGTGATACAGTTGGTAGTGTTTCAAAGATGGCGCATTTTCACCAGTTTAAAAACAATTGAATATCGTTGTTTTCTAATCGTGTTAGTGGTGTGGTGGATTTTGTGATATTTTTGGTGAATATTCGAAAAACTACAACAATATAAAGGTAGGATTTATCTAATTTTATTTATTTTTATAATTAGGCACAATTTATCGTTTTTTATAAATGTATTTTAAAGAAACCTGAAACCTAACCAAAAATACCTAACTAAAGATTTATTTGTTTATGTATATTAGATAAGAATTTTAATTATTTTTGTTTAATTTAAAGCAAAATTAATTAAATTTATGTTGAGGAAAAAATAGGGATTTGTATCGATACAGTTGGCTTCCGTGTATTTTAAAGATGGCGCATTTTTAACTGTTTAAAAACAATTGAACGTTTTCCCTGTTTTGTTTATTCATTGTGTTAGTGGTGTCTTTGATGAATTGGTTAGAAGAATATTAAGGTAGGATCTCTAAAATTTAATTTATTTTCATAATTGTGCACAATTTATTCTTTTATAAATGTATTTTGGGCGGGCATTTTCGAATGATAACCACAAATTTTGCNAATTTTTTTTACTTTAAATTTGAAAACTAAAATCAATGTAATTTTTATTTGAAGAAAAAATTTGGGGATTTATGTCGATACAGTTGGCGGCTATGTTTTTCAAAGATGGCGCATTTGTATTGTTTAAAAAATAATTGCAATTAGTTTTTATCTATTTTGTTGAAAAATAGTTATTGTTCTCAATTTTTATTAAATTTTCGCTCGAATAGTCGAAATTAGAGAAAAATACTGAGGGTAAGTAGGTTAAATTTAATTTAATTTAATAGTTTTAAAGTTATTAACGAATGTTTTACTGATTGTCAATTGTTTAATTTAAATTACTAGTAACAGTAATATCAAATTTTTATAATTTTTTCGTTTTAAAAATGACTATTATGCATCTATTTCTGTAATTTAAATAAAGGTAAACAAATCGAATAATTTAACCTCAAAATTTGATACAAACAAAAATTATTCGCCATCTTGTAATCAAAGTCCTAAGGAAACAACGTTTCCGTAACTACACGATAGATGTCAGTAAAAGTAGAATTTAAATAGATAATAAATATAGGCAACCAATTTTACAAAACAATTGTATATACTGGATGTCTTAAACTGGTGGTATAAAAATGAAAATCATTATTTAGCATACATTTAACACTTTATTCTCTATTAATAACAAACATACAAATTGAAATGCTATTATTACACAAAAAGTTTGTCGAAATGGTTTTGTTTTTGGGAATAATTCGTTTCCATATAGTAGAACCGTTTAATAATTTTTTACACAATCTTATTTTATAACCATTCAGATTTTTTGTGAATTTAACAACAAATAACACGACTAGAAATCTAGAATTTGCTTGTAAATAAGTCTTTTATAATCGGCAATTTCCACGATTATTCTACAAAAGGAATTCTTTTTTAAATTATTTTGGGCAAATTTTTACTGTCTTTTTTACCAAAAATTAGAGTGTTTTCAAAAACGATTGATTTATTGTCTTTAAATTTTGTTTAAAACTAAATAATATACCTAATTTTGTCACAGCCAAATGATTTCGTGCCAAATGATTTTGTTTTTATTTAAATCTAGGAACTAAACAATTGTATTGTATACGATTTTTTTTTAAATTTACACCCTGTTCTTCATTCACATTTTTATTATTAATTTTATACTTTGGTAATAGAAAAATTGAACTAATTGTAATATTCACGTTGACGTATCTCTTTCATATATGCAGTTAATTCATCTTCAATAGCTCCATTTTCAACATCCCTTAAACTACTGTTGCTTATTTCACAAGGACTTGTACAACGTTTATTTTGTTGTTGTTTTTTTGATGTATTCTCCAATTCGATAATAATATTTGGTTCTTTGATTGGTGAATCGTAAAATGTCGATAAACGTTTATTACTTTCATCAAATGTACGTTTTGCTAAACAATGAAAATATTGCCAAAATTTATTTAAACGTGTTGTTTGTATAGTTGCAGTTGTTGTTGTTGTTATTGGTATTGTTGTATTTTTATCTGCTGTAATGAATTTTGTTTCTAATATTATTGTCGGTGATTGATTTGTTGTTTTTAAATTTAAATTTGATATACCTTTAATTCGAGTAATATCTTCAGGGAAAGTTTCTTCTTCGATACCGTTGTCTCGTAAACTAGTTGTTTTATATCTAGAAAAAAAAGTAAACAATTCTAGAAATAGGGTCTTTTCAGATATAATAAGAAAAAAATTATAATTTGCGACTTGAATAAATACAGCAAACTAAAGTAAACCAATTTATAAGATACCTTTTTATTGTTCATTAACGCAAAAGCCTTATTTATTGTAGGAGAAATAAAAACATGTTATTGTCGTGACATTTATTACAGTTTTTATAGAGTGATAGTTGATTTATTCCTTGAGCAAAAATACGATTTTATCATTTACAATTCAAACAATATTCATGTATTCTAATTATTTCCATTTTGTAAATAATCATAAAATAGTATTACTTATCGTAAAATATAGTTCATACACGCAATTTAAATTATACCTACAATTATTACAATTTCAATCTATTAGGTATATCTTTTGCAAATGTGTTATGATCATTATTATATTGTATTAATTTTAAACAAGCACGTCATTCAACTGCCATTATTTGGCAAGCAATTTGAAAAATATTTCAAGGGTTTATGGACAATATTTTTAGTAAAATTGGAGCTTTATAGCGCATTTGTAAAGTTTTAGTTTATTTTCGTTTCTATTCATTATTTTGACGAAAAAAAATGCAAATCACTTGTATCTGTTCCAAAATAAAATACAGGGTGTCCCAGGGGTACGAGNGAGTGTGCAGAACGTCTGTAGCTTCAGCCTAAAAAAATTTCCAAGTCGATATCTCAAATAGTACCGAAGATATGGAGGTGCCTCGTACCCCTGGGACACCTGTATATAAAAATCAAAACGCTAGTCATTGTGAGTTATTTTATGTGCGTATTACATTTAAAAAAATCATAGCATTGTTAAGAACAAGCGTTTTTGATCAACTTTGGATTGACCTATGAGATCCAATTTTTCGCTAAAGTGATCTCAAGGGACCCTTCTATAAATCCTAAAAATATTTTATAAATTGCTCGATATATAATGGTTTGTACGCTTCAAGATTAAATTTGTTAAAGCTCTAAATTCTTGATGATTGAGATTTAAATAGTAAAATGCACGTATGTTGTTTCTTTATACAGAACAGTTTTCTAACACGTTAATGATGATAGTGATTGTGTTAATGACTACAATTAAAAAATTTTAATGACTCTCCTAATAGCAAATAAAAGCTTTTCTCTAGAAACAAAATCTATTCTATTAAACATTTTCGATTACAGTTTGATAAGTTTTTTTTTGTTTCGTTCAATAGACTTCCAACTTTTATTGAATATCAAGTGACAATTAACACCAATTTAATAGTCTGTACATGTAATCGTTTTTAATTAAATAATGAAAGAGAAAAATAATTTAACTGATTTTCACTCACCTCCGTATGTTAGGATGAAGCCCATTCATTGATTCAGTTGAACTTTTTTGTGTTGTTGTTGTATGGGTATGTAGACTGGGTTCATCTTTACCAGAATCGGTTGAATCTGGTGCCCGTTGTACAGAACGTGACAATGCTGAATATGATCGTTGTGGTCTTGTATTTTTGAAATGTCCAATACCACAACATTTTGTAAATGTTTCCTATAAAATTAAAACTACAAATACTTTGAGCTCTTACAAACAGTCGGTTAAGTGGATTAAAAAAAAAAAAAAAAACTAAGAAAATACACATTAAATTAAAATGTGATAATTGATTATTTGTGCGAAATTTCTATTTTATAAACATATCCTAATGGAATAATACAAGCAATTGTTCTATTATACTAAACTAGAGTAACACCGAAATTAAAGCTCGAAAGAAAAAATAAACAACCAACAACATATTTAATTAAGCTTTGGTAAGAAAATTGGACCTTTGTTTGTGTGTTTGTATTATAAACTGTACCAATTGTAATTGTTAATGTATCCCTTAAGCTGTTATTATTTGTATGAATCAAGCCGAATTGTATCTGTAAAGAAAATAGGAACATAACAAAAAAAAAGTAAATATTAAAGTTTAATTTTAAAATTAATTGATTGTCATGTTTACTGTTTGTTTGTGCCAACATAATAACAGTAGGATCATATATTAAAGTGTTACAAGGGTAGAAAGTATGATAGCAAATGATGGACTTAAAACTTATTCCTACTGGATTAATTTATTTTAAATTTCCATATTTATTATGTAAATTTTGTGGGAAAGATTATCCTTGTACGATTCAATAGAATATAATATTGTTATCGTTGATTAATCAAACGATTCCTTGACATATTTCATGTATGTGTATTTGTTGTTTCTTCTGTTGCCCTAAAGGCGTATTTTATATAGTGTATGTTATGTTTGCTTGTTAAACTTTAAGAGATTAGTTATTCCATGTATTCACTAATAATCTAACAAACATTTTAGCTAAATTCAACCAAACATTATTATACCAGGTGGACTATTCAATTATTCAACTATGTATACAGTTTAAAGATAGTTTTTATTTTGAAAATTTGTAAGGTTGCCTCCACAGAACATTTTAGCAAAAATTGAACCACAGCTTGTAGTTTGACCGAGCAAAACTCCTATTAATTGTTGNTTCTAAAGTTAGATAGACGTATGAGAAATCAGTCGAGAAACATCTTCATCTAACTAATCATAAGTCACAAAACCACATCACATCATCTACTGAGTTACTTAGAATG
This sequence comes from Hycleus phaleratus, assembly GCA_013841185.1. NCBI lineage: Eukaryota > Metazoa > Arthropoda > Insecta > Coleoptera > Meloidae > Hycleus > Hycleus phaleratus. The sequence goes on along the minus strand of JACDRP010000935.1, from coordinate 8,578 downwards.
TGCTATTTTGAAAAACTTGATCATTTTAGACGCTGTTTTTCGAAAAATGGAAAAGTAAATTAAAACGGGAATGGGTTGATCAAGAAGGCTTAATTTTTATTGATCTACCTATATGTGTTTCATTTCATTTTATTGCTTATACAGGTAGTTGTACTACTGAATGTTAATACACTTTTTTTGCCTAAAAATGCAGTTTTTGGCAATTATCAGAAAATTCCGTTGGATTTTCCAAATTTCATGGGGTTGCGAACATATAAAATTGAATTCTGAATCGAATGAGATATGTCCCATTTCGATATCTTTTGTCGTTTTTGAGTTATAGCCTTAAGAATGACGCAAAAATTCTCGTAAAGTCGTTTTTTCTTTGTTATTGTTTTTTGTTTAGTGTCCTGAAGGAACTTGGAAAAATTCCAACAGTGATCATGAATAAAAACATTATTAATGTCACACTTATTATTTCTTGTAAATTTATAATTAGAAAAAAAAGCTTATTTTATTTTTGGTCATTTTGTGTGTATTGTTGATTGATGAAAATCTAGACATTTCTCCAAACTAACTAACTAACTTCGATGAGTTCAACTTTTGTTGAATTTGTTGAAATGTTCTCTGGGGACTCCCCTAGAAGTCCTCAGAATATTCCTCGAAACGCTTATTAATTTATACGATTTATTTTAAATGGTCCACCTGGTAGATTGGTACTTGTAAAACCAAATAGTTGAATATTGTTACTAAAATAACTAATTAATACATCATGTAATGAAATGATTACTGTCAATTTTTTTCAATACAATAACAATCAAACATAGATAAATTGAATTGTTAAGTGACTTGATAACATTCATTATTTATGTGCATATCAATGGTTGTTATAGAAATTGATGAATAATTTTCAAGACAATTAAGCTAAATTACTCGATAAATTGACGTAAACTATAGGGGAAGTCAATAGTAAATGTAAATAAGTAGATATGAAGTGTTAATTTACGTAATAATATGTCTGTAATCTTGCTTTGAACACTTAATATTCAAATTTTATAATTTATTGAACCTTCCGTAGAACATTGATTTGACAGAAAATGTTCGCTTGAGGCTCGCTCAAAGTAAACGTTTACATATAATTCTCCATAAGATATAATAAGACATGTATCTTGAAAATGATAAAAGATATCGATTTAGAATTCAGTTCTCTAGAGACTTAAACCCAAGAAATTTGGAAAATCAGACTGCGAAAAAACGCATTTTTAGCCAAAAAAATGTGTTAACAGTCGTTGTATAATCAATAAAATGAAATGAAACACATATTGATCAAGATTAAGGGCTAGAGAAACAACCATTCCCGTTTTAATTTTCTTTTCCGTTTTTCGAAAAACAGTATCTAAATGGACCAAGTTTTTCGAAATAGCACATTCTAAGTAACTCACAATTAGTAGATGATGTGATATAGTTTCGAGACTTACGATTGATTAGATGAAAATGGGGGACAATTTGATTGTCTTTTCACTGATTTCTTATAAGTCTATCGAACGAAGATTGTAAACTTGCAACGAAAGGGGATAAATGCATTGGCAAATTTTATTCAAACGAGAAGCTCTAGAATTTCTATATTGGTGTAGAGAAATTGCAAAAATCGACAATATTTTGATATCGTTATAAGTCATAATATTCTACTAAATTTATCTTATCACATAAATTGTGTTTCATTCTGTTCAATCAATGGAAAAATATTACCTCTAGTTTACTTACCTTGAAAGCTTCACGAAACTTGACAGACATTATATTGTATAAAATTGGATTAATTGTTGCCGACATGTAATATAAAATACCACTAATATAAGTAACAATTTCATAAATTTTCAAATACATCGAATATGTTTCTGCATCGTGTTTTGAAAAACTTGAATATGCCGTATATAAACGTTGAGCGTGAAATGGGGCCCAACATATAAAGAATGCTACTACCACAGCCACTGAAACAAAAACAAAATAATTAAACTTGAAAATATTTCAAATATATGAAATTATAAGCTTTTATTCCTATTGAGAGTCATAATAATAGACCAACTTATCAAAGAGTAAATACTACTAAATACTACTCTACATATCCGCTTTGGTGGATTTTATAAAGCTGTTTTACCTTAAATCGTATATGATTTATGATAGATTCAATGGAATATTTTCGATGAAATAATAAATTTTTGCTATGTAAAAGTTGTCATGTTTAAAATGAACAATTTGTTAGTTTTTTTCCCCGTTTTCTGTTTTTTTTATACAATTCGATCAGTTACACAATTGTGGCATAAAGAGTAGTCAAAAAGAACACCTTTAGCTAAAAATTACCTTTGTACTGACACTATGTACGGTTTTANGATACAGTGCCAGAAAACCGAAAAAAAACAGTTTTCAAAGAATCCCCAAGTCATCTTGAGTCTAATTATGTAAAAAACTGATTGACGAAAATGTTGAGATTTTCGTCGATTTCCCCGATTTCCAGCTACATGGTCCAACTTTCACTGAAATATGCACCATTAACCCCCCTATAAATCCTTAAAATATGTTTCCAATCAGACGTTTGGCGTTGTGAACACCTTTAAGAGAAGCAGGCTGTATAAAAGAAACTAGCCAGTTATAAATTAGATACTGAACTGTTTTCGGATATTTGTTTCATCTTCAACTGCCGGAGATTAACACCGCAATTTTACCGTTCCAGATTACGTGAAAGCTCCCATTTAATACACTTCCGTCCTTTGAAATCGTTTTATATTAGCCTGAAAGCCCTTTCTGAATAGTTATTTTGTAATAGTACGCTTACAAAATACTTTAATCGACTTGTAGTGTATTATTATAAAATGTTGATTTAGAATTAAAAAATATGTTTGAAGTTTTATAGAAATTTTTAAGGTTCTGGCTCTCGTTTGATTTGGCAAAATTTTAGTTTTATTTTATTTCTTCAACAATTATGGGTCGATATTTCAACAAATTTGTATCTGTTTTTTTTTTTATTAGATTTGTCGACTTTATAAACTTCTTGAATCCTTGAATATTACGATTTCCGTATTTGTAGAAGACGAATTTTAAGTTTAAAGGTGATGAACTTTATAATTATAAGCAATTATAAATGCTAATTATATGCGTATCTTTACATTGAAATTAAACTTTGAATAACTCGTTGTAATGATAATTTTCATCCATTGAAAATTCAATCGAGAAAAACTGCGTTGTTTTTCTTTACCATGGCATTTAAAAAAAATTACCAAAAGAATTTCATCATAAAAAAAACACAAATAGATTGTTGTTGTTGGATTCGAATAAAAATCATTGATGAGACGCTTTTTTCTCGATTACAGTTCGGTATTTAATCGGGAAATTCCCATCACAATATTAAATTTTAATAACAAGGTTGCAAATTTGCTAAATAAATTTGTCGACTTTAGAATAGATTCAAAAGTTCCAATTTATGAAAAATTCAATTGAAATATTTTTAATTTAATTCAAAAATCTTACCCAACATTTTGACGACTTTCTTCGACGATTTACTTTGTATTCTAGTTGTATTGCGTTGTTTCTTCATCATATTTGAACTTTTCAATTTTTGTCCAATCAATACATATAATACAGTAATTAATGTCATTGGTAATATAAAAAATAATAACGTTGATAATTCAAATGAATGTTCAATTATCGGTTCGTAAAACATGCACATTTTACAATCATTTTCACCAATAATTTTAAATTGCATCGCTTGTGGTATAGCCAAACTAATCGCTAATATCCATATTAATAATATTAATTTAATTGCTCGTGATAATTTCGATAATGTATGTGATAAAAATGGATGACATATAGCTAAATAACGTTCAACAGTGAATGCTGTTATCGTTAAAACTGTTGCATTTGCTGATGTTTCAGCGAACATACCACGTAAGAAACAGAAAGCACTACCAAATATGTACGGATAACGCGAATAAATTGAATAAATTTCGGGTGGTAGGCCTGATATTAATAATAATAAATCAGATATAGCTAAACTAAATAAATAGTAGTTTGTCGCTGTGTGCATGGATTTATTACGGAATATCACAATACATGTACTAATATTACCAATAGTTCCAGTAAAAAAGATTATAATGTAAATTATTATAATTGGCACGATTATATAAAAACTGTCCCGTTTTGGTCCCATTGTCTCTTCGTTACATTGTTGCAATGATAAATTGAATTCATTTGGGATCTCTAACATTTCCTCCATTTTTATTAAAAAATTTATCCGTTAATTTAATCACCGTTAAAATAGACACTTCGTTTAAAACTTTGTTGTTAACATAACGCGCGGACGCTTTCAAAAGCACAACTTTCTGCCAAACATCCCGTTGATTGTAAGCTCGTTCTGGCACTGGTTACGGCTTGTCTTCAAATATTTACTTCATTCATATATGTGTCCTCGACTATCATGCGCAGTAGAACTAAATGACAAGAAACTTCCAAAAAAAAAAAACATAATTTAGAAGATTGCGATATTAAAAAAGAAGTTAAATTACTAAAAAATTGAATAATTTGTCGATACAAACATATTGATTACGGCGTCCTAACGCTCGTTAAAGAATTAAAATAGTGTATTATTCAACATTGATACGATAAAGTGGATATCTTGAAGCAAAAACAATGAAATTTCTATTATGATTCCATCAACTATTACTATAATGCTGTTTTATACTGTGTTTCACTGAAATGCTCCTACACCTATTATTTGACAAGCGATTTGAAAAACATTTTAAGGATTTATAGGGACTGACTGGGAAACATTTTGGCAAAATTTGGAGCTCCTAGATCATTAGGAAGTAGGTCAAAAGGAGTCCTTTAAGATGATGTGATTTGTTTTTGTTTTACCAAAAAAATGAAACAGAGTTATGAGATACGATCTAAGTAAGTCATGACGTTGTTTGAAGGTTGTCATAGCAATATACGTGTAACAATCAGTTGCAATTATACACTTTTCTTAATTTTGAATCTTCTTATTAATGGCGTAATGCCTGTTTGAGCCAATCAATGGCCAAAATGCTTACATATTTTTCATTTATATTCCTGATCTCCAACTTAACCTTTTTTCTACTCTTACAACAATCTCAATTTATATATTTTCGAGTTCCCTGTACAGGATGGGTGATTAGGGTTAATAAAATACGGTTGATTTTATGTTTTGTTTCTACCATGGGAAAATATAAAAGAAAAACTACATGCAGATGGACAGAGAAGGAAATGAAAATTGCTCTTCAATCTGTAAAAAATGGAAGGAGCCTGCAGATGGCAGCAAGAATATATGGAATACCACTTGCCTTCAATGCAGAAATCCTTTAAATGATACTCAGAAGGCATTAAAAACGAAAGGAGGACAAACGGTGTTTTCCAAACAACAAGAAAAAAAACTAAAAATTTTGAAATTAGCAGCTTGTGAGTTCGGATTACAATGGCAAGAAGTTAGCTGCTTATGTATATGGCGTAACTAACAATATTAAAAATAATTTTTCTAAAAAACACATGACAGGAAAAGATTTTTTAAGAGGATTTCTTTCACGCCATCCAGAGCTTAGTTTGCGAATTCCCCAAGGATTATCTCATGCCCGCTGTGAACGACTCAAAAACGAGGTCGTTGAAGAATATTTTACCATATTGAAAAGAAATTTGCTTGAAACTGGCCTAATTAATCAACCTGCTTCAATTTATAATCAAGATGAGACAGGATGTCCTCTTAACAACATGTTAAAAAATTCCACAATAGCAGTCATGTTGTTTCTAGAACATGTGTAGAAAGGGACTATCTCTGTATGTACAAATGCAGTTGTACAATTTATTCCACCGTTCGTTATTATAAAAGGAAAACAATTTCATAAGGAGTACGAAGATGGATTTCCTAATAGAATAAAAGTAGTAATGACAGAAAACGGATGGATGACAGAAGTTACATTTGTTCAATGGTTGGAACATTTTCAAAAATATCGGACACCTGGAAAATGTATTTTGATTTTGGATGGCCACGTTTTTCCCATAGGAGCCTCAATGCACTAAAATTTTGCGAAGAACATTCAATTTATTTAGTTTGCCGTCCAAGTCATACCACACATCGACTGCAACCCTTAGATAGATTTTTCAAATCTTTAAAATCTTAATTTAGTGATGCATGCAATAATTTTGTACAGAGAACTAAAATTTCTAAATTTAATTTTGGTTCTCTTTTTAAAACCGCATGGTTGAAGGCTGCAGTCCTATCAAATGCTGAAAGTGGGTTTGCATCTTGTGGCTGCTATCCCTTTAATCCGAATATTATTCAAGCAGAGGAGTATTTGCCAGCGTTATTAGATAAGCAAAGTCTTTCCTTGTTAGCAACAATTCTGCTCCTTCTACCTCTGACTCTTTCTATCAAAATGGTTCTATTTCTATACCTCAACCACCGTCTGCCTCCTCAAAAAAATAAACAAAGACCACTCAAAAAATTAACAGAACATATTAAATCTGCAGAATGAAACATAAAGAAAAATTGAATGTTAAGAACAAAGGGAAAAAGAAAGAAATAATAACAAAGAAAATGAAGCTCAGACTGAGGAGCAGTGTCAATTTTGTTTTCTTAATTATGAGGACCCCCAATCTGTTGCAAAAGGGAATTGGATAAAATGCCAAGGAAGAGGAGGTGAATGGTACCATGAAGTTTATGTTGGGGCCAAAAAATTTGTGGTAGATGCATTTGAATCATAATAAAATTAAATGAAATTTTTTGTTTGTGAGTTGATTTTTGTTCAATTTTCTCTCCTAATTCCATTCAACCTTTGTACTTATTTGTACTCCAGATAATAATTTTTTCAAAAAGTTACACACCTTAACGCATAGCTAAGAGTATAAGCTTCCTATTGATGTATTTGTTAAATTTTGTTATCAAGTTTAACTTGAATTTGTTACTTTTTTTTAAAATCTAATCCGATTTACCCGCAGTTACCTTACATTTTAGAATAAACTTAAAATAGAACAAAATGGAGAATGGAGAATATTGTCAGAATTGGTCAATTTTTGATGAACTACAAGGTTCAAAATTTGCCAAATATGTTTTTTAAATATACCTATTAAATAGGATTATTTAAGTGAAACGCGCGGTATTGTCTGTTACCCAGTTTTTAAAAGTAGATCAAAATTGTTACGAAAAAATTGTAAACCTTGAAAAATTGATTGGAGATTTTCGATTTCTAGCTAAAATGTCAACTTTTCTAATAGCCCACGTATGCCTGTATTTCATCCATTTGTTGTCAATAATTCATAACTTACAGGAACCGATATTATATTCAAGAAATAAGTAATTTAAAATTATTGAATTATTGAATACTGTTATTTTTTTTTAAGGAAAAAGCATTGTTTAAATTTAATGTTTAAGATCAAACCTTTTACTTTTAGATAAAATTTAAATTAGTAATGTTGCGACATTATTAACGTTTTAAGTAAAATTTCTACATTTTTTTTTTAACTAATCAGATAAACATTTAAATGAATGAATAATTAAATTGACAATATCAATATTCTTCACGAATATTGTCATGTTGTCGGTCAATATTTAAATAGTTATCTCGTTGTTTTTTCTTTATCAATTCTTAATTGATTGTGTATCGATAACGAATGAAGGATAATTAATAATTTGTCATTGTGCAAAATTCTCAATCAATTATTGTCTATGTTTGTATTTTAAATAGAAATGTAAGAAGATAATGGTTTTATTGACCCGTTGTTGCAGGTTTAGATTACATCAAATTGAAAAATAAATGTAAATTGAAAGATGTGTGATTAATTAAATAGTATATTAAAAAACAAGTGTCATAAGTTGACAATTATTGCACGAGTCCAAATTTAGAAAACGAGTGCGGTAGCACGAGTTTTCTAAAAGATAAGTGCAATATACGACTTATGACACGATTTTTTATACTATTTTTTTTTTGTTTTGCCTATTTTGTGCCTTTTTACAAAAAAAGTTTGAGTTATGAAATTTAGGCAATTTGGTGGGAGTTGGTGTTACTGATATAACAGTTGAACATTTAAAAATTAACGTGTATTTTGATTAGTATTTTTGACAGTTGTCAATAACAACGAAAACGTTATCAACCTTAAGAAAAAAAATACTACATTTTCCTTCACAGTGTATCGAAAAGTGGTCATTTCGATACACTAGCGAGTTGAATAATATCGCTATTATTGACACAAAACAGGACAAATTGTTTTCTACCCTTATTTCTTATCAAATATTTATTTTTCACTGATAGAATCTACTAGTGCACTCTTAAATAAACGAGTATTTTTTAATGGAAATTGCGAGTTGGGTTCATAGATTTATGTACAAGAGAGATACTTTTTTCTGTTTTTCAATATTAAAGTCTCAAGAGTGAATTTTACTGGACATCAAAAACTACAGGGTGATCCATAATAACTGAAGGTGACGTCAGCATAATGTGTCGCCATTTTATCAAAATTTCCACTTGTTTTTTTTTCAATGACATTTGACGTTTGAATGACATTTTACAAGTCGTCAGTGGCGTACAACGCATTTTGTTTG
>JACDRP010000934.1:0-17576 GCA_013841185.1 Hycleus phaleratus | reverse complement strand
ACATCTTCTTTTTTGATTCGATGTTCAGAAATGCCAAATTTGTATTATCGAGATCTTGTTTATTACATGAGCCATTGCAATGAGTACAGAACTATTAGAAAGAGCATTTCAAGAAGTATCCAAGAAGGTTTTTCATTAAAAAAAAAGTTCCGACTGAATTCTAAATTCTATAGAACAACTGTGGAGCAGGTTGTTTAATTTTTTCCATATTTTCCCCTATAATTTAACCAATATTCTCAATTTTTTCATGGTTTTCTTATAACATCAAGCAAATTGAAAGCGTTTCCCAAATCTTTGAGAAATTTCCAGATAAACTTGTTAGTTTTCCGGAAAATTGACAGAAAGTTGATTCCTTTGCTTCTGTCCTGTCTCTGTTTCTATTGTTTTTGATCAAATAAATTAAAAAAAAAACTGTTACTGATAAAGCACAGCCGTAACATCTCTAATTTATACTAAAAATAAGTGTGTCACCTTGAACTATACGTTCTTATGGCAACTACTATTATTTGGCGAACAATTCGAAGGTGTTTCAAGAATTAACCGATAGAAGAGTTAGTGGAGTTCATTTTGGGACAAGTAGAACCTCGTAGTTCATTGGGAAATTGGTCAAAAAACGATCGTTTCTGACAATGTCGCGATTTTCAAAAATGCGCACGTAAAATCACTCAGAATGGGAATAATTCACTTGTTTTGGATTTTTCTCCACTGCATTCGAGACTAGAAGCAAAATACTTGTACACATTCCGGAATACAATGGAGAAAAACGAAAAAAATCAACATTAGAAGTATCCTCAAGTCATTCTAAGTGTGCAACCCATTTTAGATATTATCGACATGGTTTTTTGACCAAATTTCAAATGAGCTACGAGGCCCAAATTTTGCGAAATATTTTTGAAATAACCACAATTGCCATAAGAAGTTATACCCCAAAGTGAAACACTCGCTTCTATGGACCATTCGAATTTATAATTTTCGAAAAAATACCTTAATCGCGATTTTCCGAAAAACAAGCCCCAATTGTAAACTTTCATCTCCGTATTCACATGAATTTCATTCGATTTCATTAACTTCAACCAAGCGAAATTTGTGTTACAGGAACAGTTTTCAAAATTTTCCGAAGAGTAGCCGATTTTTCCCAAGACCTAGGTGTCGAATTGCATTTTAAACCAAATGAAATATTAATTAGCTCGTTGTGTTTAAAAACATACTTGAAACTTTTACCCAGTGGGTCAATCAAATTACGGTTAATAGATTGATAAGGCCCCGGTTGCAGGGCCCCGAATTTATAGTTACGCCACTGTCCATCTACGATTTAACATTTACTTTGGGGTGTAATTGGATGGAAATAAGAATGGAGAAACAAACCGAAAGTTCTTTGTGCATACGAAGATTGATTGCATAAAACCGCAAAGTACACAAAATGTGCATTACACTCAGACTGAGCAACGTCTGGCCAATTCTAATAAAGTTCCCAACATCCATACATCAACGAAAAGGCGAATATATCGACGCCGTTATCCTGACTAACGTCCTACACTAGTGGTGCTATTGTAAACTTTGAAAACTCCATTATTAAACTCTAAACTATGTTGATGATATTGTGGCTGGATGCATTTAGATTAATAGGATTTTTTATTGGATTATTTGCAACTATCCAGACGTTTCGTTTTCATTAAAAATGTATTAATGGAAATTTATTTCAACGACAAAATGAACATTGCAGTAAAAAATATAGAATTCAATCCGATTCGTCCGATATCGAATCAATTGTAGCTTGATTGAATCGATCTTGAGCCTTATTCCATACTATTCTCTTATAACTATCAACATTCTCAATAATATCGACATTACCAATACCGGAAGTACCCGGATTTGATATTAATTTGATCGGCTCTAATATCCCCTGATTGGCATCTTTCCCCAAAGAATCGCCCTCTTTCCAACCCATTTTCGATAACATTTTAAAACCTTTATTCTGTGCCGGAATCGACCTAAATTCGAAACAATTAAAACCGATCAACGGAATTTAATTAACTTACTCATCGATTGAGNAATGAACATTGCAGTAAAAAATATAGAATTCAATCCGATTCGTCCGATATCGAATCAATTGTAGCTTGATTGAATCGATCTTGAGCCTTATTCCATACTATTCTCTTATAACTATCAACATTCTCAATAATATCGACATTACCAATACCGGAAGTACCCGGATTTGATATTAATTTGATCGGCTCTAATATCCCCTGATTGGCATCTTTCCCCAAAGAATCGCCCTCTTTCCAACCCATTTTCGATAACATTTTAAAACCTTTATTCTGCGCCGGAATCGACCTAAATTCGTAACAATTAAAACCGATCAACGGAATTTAATTAACTTACTCATCGATTGAGGCAATTTCGGTTTTTTCGTGGGGATTCTGACTGCCGACGGTGTCGCGCCGTTGTTGCGCCCGATCCGTATAGCCTGACGCCAATTTACTATTCGAATCGTCATAGTTGGAAACGCCGAATTTTTTACGCAAATTCCTCAATTCCAATTTGTGTTGATTCGTTTTATTGGCGCTTCGATTATCTAAGTTTTCTAAAATATTTCGTTATTAATAAAATAATCAAATAAATCCGTCAACTTTTACTTTCATCGGCAATTTGGATTAATCCAGGCTCGCATAAACCGCAAGTTTTATTACCATCATGAATATGGCATAATAAGATAACAGAACTGATTTGAATACGACTACCATGGGCGACTTCGAACGGTTCGCTTTCTTGTTTAGCCGACGACATACGTTTACCGTTCAAAATCGTACCATTCCTCGAGCCCAAATCGACCACATTAAAACACCGTTTCGTTTCATCATAGGTGAATTTCAAATGGAATTTACTGATATTGATATCGGGTAATAGAATATCGTGATCACCTTCACGCCCCAATGTACCACCTTTATAGGTTAAAATGTGCAACGATCCGATCTTGATGTGGGGTATTTTCGATTGTTCGACGATAATTCGCATACAAGGCGGCCATTGTTTCACCAAATCTATAAAAACGAAAGGGCGTTATTGATAATCGTTGAATTCAATTCGATTCAAACCGCTATTATCAGATTTGCTATCATCGTCATTATCATCACCGTCGCTTTGCGAACACTCGCCTTCTTCAGTCGAATCGTTTTCGTTGAAACGTTGCGATTTTTCCGCCTGGAAATGATATTTGATTTTATTGGTTTTTCATACATACCATTATTATTTTATTTATTTATTTATTTTCATTGAATTGAAGCGACTTGATAGTTGCTCCAAATCGGTAGAAGAATTGATCTTTACCTACAAATTGATACACAAAAAAACAATAAAATCGATAATTATAAAACGATTTACTTTTCGCTTATCCTCAATTAAAAGTTTACGTTTCACCAGCTTCTTATCTTTACTATTCTTCGTGTAATTATCACGATTGATGGCGACTTGCGAATGAAACTCATAAGTTCTCGTCTCTTGATTGTACGACATATAAGTCCCGGTATTGGCGTCGTAATACAAACCATATTCCTAAAGAAATTCGCAATTAAACCACTATTATAGATAAATTAAGCCTTTTAAATTACCGCACTATAATAATAGCCGGTATTTGAGTCGTAATAAAGGCCGGAATTGTCGTCGTAGATAAAGCCCGAATTTTGCGTCGCCAATTCGGCGGCCTCTTTAATCTCCTCGGAAATACTCTTCGATTGTATCAAACTATCAGTATTATCAGTTTGACTAGCGTTATCAACGGTTTTTGTCTGTAATTCATTTATTAACAATCGGTGATACAACATAACCTCAACTAACCTTAAATTTCGATTTGTACTTTTTCAATTTCCTTTTCTGTTTTTTAAGTAGTTTCTCTAAATAATTGATATAAGTTAATACTTCTGGATAATTGGCTTTTAAGTAATTCTTAATTTCTGTTGAAATTTCGAATTTATTCAGTTGATTTTCCTCATTACTCGGCTCGGTAGTTTCGATCACATTTTCGATAAAATCCGACATTTTATAAAGCTATTATCGACAATTTATAAACAAATTTAAATGCTTAAATGTATACGGAACTAATTGATTAATAAATTATCGGATTTCTTTATAAATAAATAAGAAAACAAAATTGGAAAGTTTACACATAATGACATCTACACGATTTTACCGATCTATAAACCAAACGACTCTACATTTAAATCGCGTTTATATTAACGATATTTGTTAAAATATTAATATATTAGCATAAATTATGGGAAATTAACGCTGAAATTAGGTTAATTTAATATTATAGATACGGTTTTTTTTAATTTGCCGCCACCAAACTGTCAATTTCACTTAGCAACGTTGCCGGATTTATTTATCATTATTATACTATAATTTCAATTAACGATCGTTAAAATCGATTTTTAGAAAATTTAAATAGATTAATTGCGAAAATTATGGAATAAGTGGTTTTGTTTGCGAAATTACCAATAAACGTTTTGTAAATTTACTCTGCTGATTGTTACTAGATTTGGCATTATTGTTGGGAATTTAGGGTAATAGTTTCTTGAAGTTGGTCAACATTTGAAAGTATTGTTTGAATTTCTGGCGGGTTTTTGATTAGAATTTTCAAATCGATGGATAATCGATAATAAATAACTATGATTTTATTTAATACAAGCGAATAAACGTAAAATAATGGAAAATTAAAGCAAGCAAATGCTAACAATGTTAAAATTAAAGCATAAAATACCATCGGGTTGGAAATGTTCAGTTGACTCTTACGAAATTTTCATGATTAACGACTTTGTATCGGTCTTTTCGGAAATTCAATAAATCATCGTAGAGACGTCTAACACTCTCATCCCGCAATTTCACGATAACCGGCGCTATTGATATTGTATCGGCCGTTTGGGCCAATTCCTCGTAATAGCTCAATTGATCCGGACCCATCAAATGTGCTTGGCGTTTTGTGTAACCTTTAGCCCAACGTTTTTGCAAATCCTCTTCTGTTTCTTTGCGCATATCTTCGGTACTTGGTAGCTTCAACGAACCGTTTAAATATTTGCAATAGAACCGCGCCTGTAGATCGAACATTTGAAATGCGCACACATTGAAGGGCACGCCGATAAAGCACATCGTTGGTCTTTCGGTGTGGATCATATGTTTGTATAATGGTTGGATGAAATTATCGTCGATTCTAATACCGCAGGATTCGTGTAAAAATGGGAAACTATAACGGTAGCCGGTGCAACAACAAATCCAGTCGAAACGACAACAAGACCCGTCGACGAATTCAATCTCTTCGGCGTCTTTAACGCAACGTACATCGGGTTTTTTGGACACATTTCCGGGGTATTCAGTATTTTCAGCTTCTTTCATATGGTGACTTAAAACCACCTAAAAATCAACGATTATAAACGAATAAATTGTAAAATTATTGGATTATTTACATATTTAGCAACAGTAGAGATATTTAAAGCCAGATCTAGACCGGATGGTCCAGCGCCGATAACAAGCACACGTTTGCCTTCGAATGGTTCCGGCGTGCGGTATTTTTGACTGTGCGTAATTTTCCCAACGAATTTCTCCAAACCGTCAATTTTCGGCATTATCGGATCGTTATAATGCCCATTACACACCATTACACTATCGTAAATATCGACAATTTCCTCATTTGTCGGTTTATCGATCGATGTTATTTGCCATTTATCGTCTAGCGGACGAACTTCGGCGACCATACGGTTGAACTGAACAAAAAACTTAATTTTTCCTCCAATTCATTGTTGTAATATTTACCTTGATTGTCGGTGTGATTTCGAAACGATCGGCGAAGATTTTGAGGAAATCGAGGATTTCTTCGCGCGTTAGATAGGATTCCGGGTGTTCGGGTATGGGGTAATCGGGAAAACCCATCACTTCCTTCGGTAGATTGATTCTAAAAATAAACCGATAAAGTTAGAGATTGATAGTCAATTATGCTTGGTTAATAATCAATTTTTACACCATATATTTGATAAATGATTGCAGCAACGTAAATAAACTCTTTGATTAATTGCCGTTAGGTATTTGATTGATTTCCACATTTCGAAAAATCGCGAATTTAAATAAAAAAGTTTAAATTAATGATGTTTAGACGACAGGACTGGAGAGGCGATTTGTATGGGAGTTATTGACAAAAAAACAAAAATTCGTTTGAAAAGTTTTACAACAGTCTAGAAAAAGGTTATCAAAATTCCATCAGACTGTTCAATTTTTATCATAGACATAACTTATAGATTTATAAAAGGTCAATAAGCTCTGAAAACTTATAAAAAAAAAACAAATCTTTTTCCTTTATCTTGAAACGTTTGCGTAAGACGTTCGTGAATTGGAAATATCGTATATTTGGGTCAAATTCGTTACAATTTCTTCCGGATTAATCGAATTTATCAAACAAAACAAATTACCTTAAATTCTTGTACATGGCTGAATAAACCGGGAAACCATACTGGTCTTTGTCTGTATCGTCGGTATAGACCCATGTGCCGCCCAATTCACGGCCCATCTCCAAGACATCGCACTGGTAGCCCTGTGCAAGGACATGTCTAGCTGCAGCCAGACCGGCCGCACCAGCACCGATAATGCAGACGCGCATTTTCGATTTTATTTTAGAAAAATCCGTTGAAATCTCGAAATTTCGTAAGTGATTGTACGAGTTTGCCGATTAGACGATCTGTCTAGTTCAAGACTGTTTTAACAAATAATTGGAATCAGATCGCGTCACTTTATATGTTAAATCGTCGCACTGGAAATAAACACATGTATTTTTAATTTCATGCTTTATCAGCGGTATAACGAGGTTCCATAAAACTTATCTTTATCCTTATTTGAGTCAATTATCTATCCGGACAGGAAAACTATCGGTTCTGCTGCAATTTAAACGAATAATTGCACTGATATCTACACCTAGGTGATGTAATAATTTAAATGTTTCTTTACCCAATGATGCAATTATTATATTGTAAGAATAATCGGCCGGATTTTTCCCATAACTACGAAATAAAACGCAATTTTTCTTTCTAATGGTATTTAATTCAATCTATTCCCCAACTATAGGTAAGTTATTTAATTAATTCAATTTTCGGTAATGTCGATCGTCGATTAATCGAAATTTATCGTCGAATTTCCGATTCTTGCGCACGTAATAAAACAATTCGTTTATAACGGATGGAATCGGCTTGATAGCGCCCAATCGGCTCAATTCATCGAAATAGTCGCCTTGATTGTCGCCAAGACGATGGAAATGCCTGTTTTCCCAGCCGGATTTCCTCGACCATTCCTGTTTTAAATCGTCGACCATTGCCGGTTTGGCCGGTAGGATTTCGGGATTCTTCAATGTTGCCAGAACGAATCGAACCTGTTCAATTTAAAAAAATTACCTCCGAGTCAATTGCAAATTGGCTGGATTGTTATAATAAAATTTATTGTAAATGCACTCTATTGATGTTAACAAGGAAAAATTAGCTGGGTTTTCCCGAACACTTCAATGATTAATGTTGTTTTATTTTCGACTTTAACCTTTGTTTCAATTTCGCTTCGCAAACAGCACGTAAATTTCCATATAAACAAATCCAGAAAGAACGCATTTTATGTTGGATATTTTTTTAAAATTCGATTGATAAATTTTATTTACCTTATTTATTTATTTGTATCCAAAAATAGGATTAAGAGATAGCTTCAATAAACCGCAATTTCCTCCTATTTCGGATAATTTAGCTGGAGCGAATTGGGGAAAATTTTGTTAGAAAAAAAACACGAATTGAATCGAGGTAAAATTGCAAAAAAATCAAAATAACCGGGGTCAAGACCAACAACCGATCAATTCTGGAACGCAAGGATCTTTTTATAAATTTTCTAATAAAAAATTCGAAATATACAGGACGACTCCTACAATGTACAATACCGGAAAAAAAGAATTTCCTGTTGTTTACAGTTTTCCTCGCTTTTGTTGTCTCTAATGTGAATTCCCCAAAGGAAGCTCCTATTTTTTATATAAATAAACAATTGTTTCTATCGTATCAGCAAATTTGAGGAGATAATTGGGAATTATCTCGCCATAACGACGCACATTTGGAAACCAACAGGGCCGGCTTTTCCAAGCCGCCAAGCCCCCAAATCGATTCTATTTGTTCCGTTAGTCTGGCAATAGAGTCTAGAAATTCGGAATTGCCCGGCCCTTCGGCTAGGTTCAATTCAATTATCAGTAATTAAATGTCGGGTCATTCAACTGACCGCAAACTATTATCGGCAATGTTTTGGTTCGGTGAAGTTCAAAGCAAAATCCCATTGCGCAAGTTTTTTCAACATTCAGAGGCGGACTGGCCTGTCGGATGATGGGGTGTTCCTCGAAGTTGTAATTCTTAGTTTTCACTTTAAATAAATATGGGAGCCCTGGGGTCACTCCAAAGGGGCCAGTTCGATACTGTCGGACAGCCTGTATAAGCGACTTACCTGTATATCGAATAGAGGAAATGGACAGACTTGGAAGGGCAGTCCAATGAAGGCCATCGTTGGGTATTCAATGTTAATTAAATGTTTGTATAGAGGCGATACGTAATTATCTTCAACATTGATGCGACATTTATTGGATAAAAATGGAAATGTATATTTATATCCTGAAATTAAAGAAAACGAGTCAAAATGGGTCTGTTAGAATTTTGTTCCAATTAAAATTACCAGTACAAAATATGATTTCATTAATTTCAACTTTAGTACCATCGGAAAATTCCGCTTCATTAACATTTAATTGTTTCAATAACGGTTTTTGTATTACAGTTTCTGGTAAATTTGCAATATGATTCATTTTATGGGATAGATAAACCTACAATTATAAAAAATATTAACAATCCATCGAGATTTACAATCATTGTTTCGATAATTTAATTAAATTAGAGATGCTATGGAAGTGCTACAATAGAAACAGATTTTCAGACATTTATTTTAACGGAAACCGAACAGAAATAGAAACGAACACGTAAATAGGAACAGAAATAAAGGCAGAAATAGAAACGAAAAAAATTAATTAATACAAAAGAACTTGAAATAAAATTGATAAATTATCATCAGTTTTCCGGAAAACTAACAATATCGCTAGTAAATTGTTGAAAGATTCGGAAAGCGTTTCAAATTTGCTATATTTAATGAGAAAATTATTGAAAAACCGATAATATTTCCTAGGTTATAAGGGAAAATGCGATTCTTTTTGAAAAAAAACAGGAATAACTAGAATAACTCGAATTACTCAAGTTTCAATTGGAATTTTTCAAAATAAAAACGCTTATAGATGCTCCTTAAAATGCTCTTTCTAATACTACTAAATTCGGCACAATATATTATCAAACAAGGGAGATTTCGATTATTGAAAATTATTACTTTTGGCACCGAATTGAAGAAAAAGATTTAATGTAGGCTTTTCAGTTTCTATCAATTTTCCGGAAAATTAACTAATTTATTGGGAAATTTCTTGGAGATTCGAAAATTTCTTTTAATTTGCTGCAAATTGTGAGAAAATCATTGGAAAATCGACAATATTTGTTAAGTTATTGGGGAGAATATGAAAAACATATATTCCAAGATTTTCTTCTGTAATTCAAAGTTGTACTGGAATTTTTCAAAATAAAAGACCTTAGATACTCCTCGAAATGCTCTTTCTAATGCTACCGTATTTCTTCCTCAAACAAGGGAGATATCGATTATTCAATTTTAGCACTTTAAATACAGATTTGAAGAAAGAGATCTAACATGCGCTCCAATTTCGGGCCAATTTCCGGGAAAATCAACAAACTTATTCAAAAATTTCTTAGAGATCTTGAAAGTTTTTCCAATTTGCTATGTACTGTGAGAAAATCATTGGAAAATTGATAATATTTGCTAAATTATAAGAGAAATATGGCAAAATTAGGAAACACACTTATTCTAAAATTAAGCTCTATAACTCAGAATTGAATTGGAATTTTTGAAAACAAAATACGTCTTCAGATGCTCCTTAAAAGGCTGCATCTAAAGGAGTTTGAGTCGTTACATTATATTATCAAACAAGGGAGATATCGATTATTGAAAATTGATTTTTTTGACACCGAATTGAAGAAAAAGTTTTAATGTAGGCCCTCCAGTTTCTATCAATTTTCCGGAAAATTAACTAATTTATTGGAGAATTTCTTGGAGATTCGAAAATTTCTTTTAATTTGCTGCAAATTGTGAGAAAATCATTGGAAAATCGACAATATTTGTTAAGTTATTGGGGAGAATATGAAAAACATATGTTCCAAGATTTTCTTCTGTAATTCAAAGTTGTACTGGAATTTTTCAAAATAAAATACCTTCTTAGATACTCCTCGAAATGCTCTTTCTAATGCTACTGTATTTCTTACAATAGTTCCTCAAACAAGGGAGATATCGATTATTCAATTTTAGCACCTTTAAATACGGATTTGAAGAAAGAGACCTAATATACGCTCCAATTTCGGCTAATCCCGGAAAATTAACGGATTTTTTCAAAAATTTCTTGAAAGTTTTTTCAATTTGCTATATACTGTGAGAAAATTATTAAGAAATTGATAATATGTGCTAAATTATAAGAGAAATATGGAAAAATTAGGAAACACACATGTTCTAAAATTGAGCTCTGTAACTCAGAATTGAATCGGAATTTTTGAAAACAAGATACGTCTCCAGATGCTCCTTAAAAGGCTGCATCTAAAGGAGTTTGAGTCGTTACAATATATGATCAAACAAGGAAAATATCGATCATTAAATTAGCGGACACTAGATCGAAAAAATGTACTTTAGACCTTCAATAATTTCGTATTTTTCTCATATTATTATCTTCCGTTATATATCTGCTTGAAAAGGCGCAGAGCTTCCGAACATCTCTAATACAATTATAATATTCACCTTATCAGCTACTGTTGAGAGTTGTTGTGAAATATGGACACCAGAAGGGCCAGCACCAATCACTAACACTTTACAATTCCGATAAGCCTCCTTCTTGCGATAATAATGACTGTGCATTGAATGGCCGGAAAATGTTTCCAAGCCAATTATTTTCGGATAAATCGGATCTTTATAATGACCAATACAAATGATAACAGCCTCGTATTGTTTTATTTCTTTCGTTTTGTTTTTAACGTTCTCTAATTCGATTGACCAACGATTATTGTCGATCGGTTCAATTTGTGTGACTCTTGTAAAGAACTAGAATTAACCCATTAAATTTTCGATTAAATTATTAAATTAATCCGAATTTACTTTAACGAAAGGTAGAATTTTTGTTTGTTTAGCGAAATTATTTAGATATTCTAAAACTTGACGCTGTTCGATGTAGGAATCGTCGATATCTTTCGGATACGGGTAATCCTCGTAAGCCATCACTTCTTTCGGTAGGTTTGTTCTGAAAACAAGCCCGATACTTGAATATATCGCAATAATAACGATAAAGGTATTAACATTAAGCCTTGGTACATTGATGAATGTATCTCTAAGCCATTCTCATCGAAATCGGTGCTGTCGGTGTAGTTCCAAGTACCGCCAACAAGACCTGTCTGTTCGAAAATTTCGAAATTGTAACGCTGATCGGAGCAATGCCGGCCGGCTGCTAGGCCCCCAGCACCAGCTCCCACAATACAAATTTTCATCGTTTATTGTAAATTCTGTAAAATAGAAAAAATTGTTTATCTTTAATCTTGTCTGTAATTATATTTTTATTATCAATTAAGCTGTAATTATATCGGTTTTTTTGTTGATGTTGTTTTAATAATAATTGATAAGATTTTATTTATATGGTTGAAATTTAATTTTACTTATACGATAGAATTTCAGTTCTATCAAAAATTTGGTTGCTGTACGCGGTTCTAGTTGATATCGTAGCAGATATCTAGCAGAAATTTGAAATGTAAAAATTATAATTTTTAATCAGGTCTATCAATATTATTTTGTCGTATATTCGATAAACAATTTTTCAATTGAACATGTTTTATTGTTTGATTAAATCGAAAAACAATTAACAATCGTAATCCATAATTAGAGGTGATTAATTGTTAATCGGGCAGAAAATTGAAATATAAAATAGACGCCAAAGGTTAGTAGTCTACAATTTAATCTTAAAAAGCGGGATTTCCATCGTTTATTTTTAGACGCCGACGTCGCTTTAGATTAAACCAACAATTTAAGTGACGAGTGGTATTCTGCAACTGTTGGCGAAAAATTTTCGCTAGTGAATTGTTGAAAATAAAGCAGATTTCGTTTGTTGGCAAAAACAAGGAACGAGAAATATTTGAGGGGGTTTTGTCGTTTTTTGGGGCGAATTTGGCCCAATTTTGATGGTTTTTCGTCACCAAAGTTTCCACAAAAAATTGACACTAAACCATATTCTAACTTAAATTTACCCCAATTAAATCGTGAAAACCACAATTTAGACAGTCTTGATCGTTTTGTCAAGCTTAGGATTAGATTTTGCAGTATTTTTGAACCTTCCAGATCTTCTATTTGGTATTTTTGAACTCTGATAGGGAGGTTTTGTTCTAAATTATCGATTTGCCGAATTTTAGTGATTATAACAATTATAATTAGGACACTTAATCGACTTCCAGATTTTCGAAATTCGGTAGAAATGTTTACAAATTTTCTTCTAAAATTAGTCTTCGACTTTACATGCTAAATATATTCAAACCTTCAATGTTTCTCTCAAATGTTTGTTTAACGATAAATCAACAACTTCGTAATTTGTTTTCGCGAATATTTTCGAACATTGTTGAAACAATTTATGTGAAAAATACTTTGAAATTTGCACAATTGTTTCAACAGTCCAATTTCAAAATAAATTTGATAGCTACAATTAAAACAAATTAGACTATTTAATAATGAATGAAAAAAAGCAATTCAAATGGAGGCAATGTAGAATTTAACACTCTGATACAGGCTGGACAATTTAAAAGTTTACAATTTCTATGTGAGAAGTCAACACGACAATATTTTCGCAAAAGTTGGGCCTCGTAGCTCACAGGGGAGTTGAAGAATTTCGCAATTTTTATCAAGCAACTACACAGATCCTTGTAATTTTTTTGCGTAACATCTTGAAAAAAATACAATTACTTTCGATATCGATGATAAAAACGCTGTTTATTGTTGTTAATTTGATAAGGCAATTGTATTGTATTCTCTAACTTTTTGGCGATTCGTTACCATGATAACGGTGGAGATATATAGTTTTTTTCTTGAAAACGGACTCTTTTTCACGCTTCCTTAGGACACAATGCGAAACAACTTCACGATGATCTGAATCGTTTTATGTGCGCAAGTGATTGTCCAAAAAGCTTTTTCGAGCTACAAATTTATCTTTCAAACATATAATTTCGAATAAATGCCAGATCAGGGGCGCGTCTAGAAGTCGGTAAAAGAGTGGAAAGTTTGACGAACGATTTCTCGTTTATTTTATAATGGAAATTGGAGTTTTGGGCTTGTTCGAAAGGGAATTTCAAGCTGCACAATAGCGATTTTATAGTTTTGGAAAATGTTGTGGACATTTTGAATTATAGATGAAAATCTAGAATAAGTTTTCTAACATTTTCCCCCATAAGTCAGCTTGTTTACAACGAATATGGGGTTTAATCGCTAGCAAATTGAAGGAGCTTTCTAAATATTGACGAAATTTTCCAAACAAGTAATTTCCAGGAAATTCAGAAAAATGGTAAAATTTTGCACAATTTTAAAAATACACAATTAAACGTAATAATTTTGGAAAACTCGTATATGGAATTCGCGTAATAGAGGCCAAATGTTGAATTTTTGAAAATTCGGGGAAACCATAGGGAAATTCGTTAGCCATTTCGGTTATTCAAAAATTGTTTGACAATTGTTTTTCAATTTGTAGACAATTTAAAAACTTTAAAGTTAAACTTGCTTATTTTTCTGAGAATATCTCGTGGAAAACCTGTTTGTTTATCAGGAAATTTTTGCATATTCGGAAAATTCGTTGAATTCGCCATCGACTCACTCAGTTGATGCAAGCTGAGTTATAGCGAAAAATTTAAGAAACATACTCCTAGATTTTCATCGATAACTCAAAATTTCCACAATATTTTCCAAAACTATAAAATCGGTATTATTCGGCTTGAAATGCTCGTTCGAACAAGCCTATAAGTTTGAATTTTCATCAAACAATAATCAACAAATTAAAGTTACCACTTTTTAAAAATCGAAACTACAACTTTCGAATCGAAGAACTTCACTAAAACTTGTCGAATTCGTCTCAAATTCATTTGATACCCCCTTGGGGGGCATTACAATACGTAAATATACAGAATTTCCAGTTTTGATAGGAACGATTGTAATTTTACGATTAAATCAGCTAATTTTAATAGATTTGCTTAATGACAATGGGTCCTCTGGTTGCACACATAAATTACACATTACAAAATACAGGTAGGTTGTTGCATTTTTTCCAACTGTCAGTATAAAATTGCATTCATTACTGCATAGTTCAACTGAAAGTAGAACATGAAACTATCACTAAACAGATCGATTTACATTAAATTAATTGTAACAGATATGATCTGGCTGTATAGCGAATTATTCATAAACATTATAAATGATGAGGCTGTCTTTATGAAAAGGAAAACAACCAAACGGCTACCTGGAGAGATAAGTGTTTTTGATCTATTTAAGAAAAATAAGCTACAATTGAAGTGCGAACGAAATTTGTTTGGTATCGATCCCATCTGGTGCTTTCTTTTATGTTTATTGATAGTAGTTAGTAAGAGAGTAGAGTGTATCTTTGTTGTAACGGTGTATGCAAATAAATCCGCACCTAAATGCCATTGTATCTAAAATCGTGTAGTTTTAGAATGGTGAATTAATTCAAGAGTTCCAGCTACACTATACCCGATACTTGTGTTGTGTTGTGTTAAGATTGTTGTATATTTCCGAGTCCGTATATCAAATTATCAGCAAATCTGACATGTACAACACCTGCTTGTGGGATTACACACAGCTTTAAAAGCTATAAAAGCGAACTGTATGTTTGTATATAAGAGAGCTTTTATATATAAACACAATCTACATAGTTTTTTCGTTTTAAAACCATCCTCCTTCACACTTCTTGTTCTAACTACTACTAACACAAAACTACATTTATTTGTATACTTGTTTGTGTTTGTGTAACTATACTTATGTATAATATAAGTAAGCTTAAGAATGCTTACATTCTTCCTGCACATAAACATTTTACTACTTTTAAAGTCGATGTCGTGACAACCACAACATCGAACTAATCGAATCCTTGTCCAATTTTTTACCAAATCCTTTCGTTTTCACACATATTTCGAAACCATGAAAGACTTTCTAAAATCCAACAATCCTCCATTATTATTATTGCCATGAGAAAGAAAAATTACCATAATTGATTTAATAAATTGACACTCTCCAGGTGCATATTTATGCAAGTTTAAGGTCAGGACAGATGTCAGATTGTGCAGTCACGTTCTAAAATATTGCGACTGTAGGGCACGAAGACAATTCCGAAAAGAATCCTCTTCTTATTATTTATCTTGAAAGTAATAAATTGAATTGATTTTTTGAGTTGAATTGTAGGAAACTGTCGGTACGCGCAACGATTTGGAGTTTTTTCCGATAGAGGCCAGAACGTGGCGATAGCGAGTTGGAAAAATTGACAATTCCATTTTCTCAACAATACTCACCAAATTCCACGTAATTTAGCCAATTTTATATATTTTTTACACTATTTTATACAAATTTAACAAGAATTAATTTGGTTTTAATTTTAAAACAAACTAACCGAACTATTTAGCACAATCAAAGACTCATGCGTTATGGTTATTTTAAAACAACTGAATCGGTGATTAGAATCAAAAAGCAAACATTATATGCCATGGACGCGTAATCTAGAAAATTGTAATTTCGAAAAAATCCCATCAAAACTGTAAACTCACCGATAAACGCACGTAAATTGCGAATTCCCATGGTTTGTCAGGACAACAAACTCGACGAATTCGTAAATATTCCGATTATCGACCCGGAAATACTGGATTTGTTCCGAATTATCATCGGCCCGATATTCGAATTGGCCCAACAATTTTCGATTGGCACCGTGCCGGTCTTCCAGTCCCTGCAAATAACGAAAATATTATTCGATTTTCGACAACTCTCGAATCCACCCAAATTTGGAAGTTCTTCGGCGCTGTGCTGATCTGGAAAGTCGGCGATTCGGATTTCGATATGTGCTCCAATGTGACGCCGTCGATTTTGATCGGATTGGCCAGTTGGATGGTGGCGGTGCCGGTGGTGCCAGAGAAGGCCCAACATTGGCCCGGTCTGTAAGTGGGCTAAAAATTTCCAATTTTTATTCTATTGCGGCCAAATTTGTAAAATTCGTACCCGAAGCATTGCAGTCGGGCCGTTAGATCCCTCCCCTATCGTGATGCCAGTGATGGTACAAGGGGCATAATTTTTGGTAGTACCAATGGTTACGATTTTGGCACCTTTGGATTCTAGCGCAAAATCGGGTAGGTCTTCGTTGTGTTTTTTCTTGATGTTGACGAGATCTTCGTTAATTTTCTGCAAGTTGCTCATAATATAAACGATAGCACCTAGGCATACTTTAAATTTGGATCAAAACCAACAATTTTCTAAATTATAAAATTCTTATTACCAATTATAAAACATAAATATTGACAATTTAGATTCTTCTCGAAATGCGTATTATTGACGGCACCTGTATTGATTAGATGATCTTTAATAGGGAATAACTCGATTCTAATTAGAGATTCTTACAATTTTTTTGTCGTGGCATTTTATATGACACTTTTGAAATGCTACAATTCCTAAGTAACGATAGCCGGTTGTTATAAATTTCATTTATTTCCGTATGCGCTGTTTTTTTCTATTCATTGGACAATTCTGATTGAATAACAACAACAACAAGATAGAAAAAAAGTTAAAATTTATTGAAATTATACAGATCAGAAGTTAGAAACTATTCATGATGACTTAGTAGTAGTCTCCACATACAGGGTAATTTTTCAACATTCCTGATAGAAATGGACTTCTCTATGCACGTGTTTCTCTACGTTTACAACACATCCGTGAGAACTGTGTGGCGGTTGTGGTTTTGCAAAAATCTAATTCTTTTCTAAAACAGACAACTAGAGCAATATATTTTGTTATAAACTATCCTATATACAACAACATTAACTATTTGATACGTGAATAGTTTTGAAAATGATGGAAAAACGAAACACATAGAGAAATATCAACGAACAAAGGTAGACAGACAGGAGATTAATTAATAATTATAAAGGAAAGAATGTTGTTAACGGTTGTTATTTTTAAGTTGTTTCGCAGTAATAAAACGGTCCTCTAAATTAACAATTTTTACACTAACGTGTTCCTTGATGAGCATAACAATACAATTAACACGAACTTACATTTCGTGTAAAAAGCGAAATTGGCTACCCTTGCCTAAGCTAAATGCGTTAATGTAGATTCGTGGTTCCCACCGAAAATTTTGAGTATTCTGT
>JACDRP010000933.1:0-17597 GCA_013841185.1 Hycleus phaleratus | reverse complement strand
TGATTAGTGGCGAAATCTGGGAGGAATTGTTCGACTAACAATCCACATTTTAATTTACAGAAGACACGATTTTATTAAAATTTAATTAACATAAAAATAGTTTAATTGCGCAAAACATCCAGTTCTTCTGGTGTAACATGCAAACGTAATTGTTTCTCGATTATTAAGTCTTGAATTTGTCCCAATTCGGCCGGTATATAAATCGCTGCGTCGATATATAAAGCCTGGAATTTTTTTAAATTAATTTCAAAATCGATAACGATTCAAATTAGATAATACCTTCAACCATGGACATTCTTCAACGGCTCGATAGTAGACGTTCCGGCATAATGTCGGATCGAAATAAGCATGAACGAATTGTAAATATAATCTCCAAATTAAACCGCAACGTCTTGTACACATATCATTTTTTGTAATATAACGGAATACTGATAACATACGATTCTTCATATTATCGTTTATATCAAATTTACAACCGGTATAAGTTTGTATAATTGTACACTTCAATTCGTTAATTTGTTGGTTTACAATCAACACAAGAAATAAAATTGTAAACGAACGGCCACTATTCAACAATAAACTCTTCAATTTCCACCACGGATAACCCCCAGAACTCTTAATAATCGTTTGTTGTTTCGCTAACATATTCAACAAAAATAAATTATTCGGATATTTCTCGATTGATTCAACTAGAATGTTGTCTAAAATCTTGAAGTTTTCGTAATTTGTATTCAATGTTATTGTTTTATGGTAAATTACGGCATAAAATTCGTATAGAATCTCCTTTTGCCATAAAACTCCAGGGTGTTTGTCGTCCAATTTCTGGATAATATCGCCGATAAATTCGCCACATTTTCTAATATCGGCGCTCAAATAGATGAACCAACCGTTCAGAACGATCCAATCGGTGAAGAAATCGGGCAGGAATTGTTTAACGACCGGCAATTTTTCTAAATCGCTCTCCAATAGTTTTAGCGTTACATGTTTGAATTTCAATCGGACTTGTTCCAATATTTCACCACTTATTTTAGAAATTGAATCCATCTCTAATACGTAACTGGATAAATACTGCAAAATTAATTGTTTATTATCGTTATTTCCGCTGAAATCAATCAATAAAGTTTCGATTAACGTGCGATAAAGATGGCACGTTAACGTCTGATTATCGCTAATGAAATTCGTTGTAATTTTCGTGAATTTGATCGAATTTATTGTAGTTTTCAATATATTCAAACAACTATCACGATTATCCAATTCGAATTCAATCAACGCATATTCGCAATAGTAGAGAATATTGTTGCGATTCTCTTCTTGTTTCAACAAATTCTTGATGTTTGTTTTAATTTTCTTGATATAATTCTTCGGTATTTTATACCGTTCTTGTTTATTTAAAATAATTAAAATCCTCTGGAATTTCATCCACCATAACGTTACCGCTAATTTATCGCAACTATCATTCGATAGACAATCAAAACAATTCTTCATTGTCGTTAAAATAAAATCCAAATACTCCTCTTGTCCCGGCAATACGTTCAAATATTGCGCCCCATTAGCTAGCCGATTATCGATAATTAAATGCGGATTCAATAAATTAACCGAATATAAAGGTAGATGTATCGCTAATAACGGTTCAATCGAATCTAACGACCACGGAACGTAATCTAAACCTAAATCTTGAATTGTACAATGTCGAAACGGTAAAATCGGTATTTTCAATAGATTCAAAACGATTACGATCATTTTAAAGATGTTTTCTTGTATTGTTATCGGGTGGATTAATTCGTTAACATCATCAGGAAAGATTAAACGTTGCGGATCTTCACAATCGTCACCGGTGTACGGTAACCAATGGCAAGATTCGCGCAATTTTTCGATTCTCAACCATAATTCATGTAGCGGTAATTGGGAATTCAACACCACTTCTTCCAAATCGATCAACTGTTGTTCGTTGAAATTCGAATTTATATTGAACGCATTTTTATCAACCGGCGATAGGTTTAATTCTAGATATAAACGTAACAATGTCCATAATTGTTCGTTTAAACCGGCTTGTTTTAGAAATAAACCGCATTGGTAGAGGATTTTTAGAATATTCTCCTCTAATTGTTGTGTTTCCATTTTGGAATTCCGTCTCAATTTGTGCAATATCGATAGACATTTCGTGTATAAATTCAATACAGCCGGTGTGTTACAATGCGACATTGAACATTGAACTGATTCGATATAACCCTGCCATAAGATTATATTATTTTGTTCTTTATCCACCAGATTTTTCAATTGGATTTGTAACTCATCAGATGGGTAAATACTAACGGCGATATTCAAACGTTCCCGTAATAATTCTTCGTTGTTATTGTGTTGTAACGCACGATCTAATATAGACAATTTGCGTTCGCCTAATACTCGTATTGCTTTAGCGATACTGCCTTTACGGTAGGTTTTCTCGAATTTATAGACAATATCTTGGAAATTCACATATTCCAACCATAATTTTATATCGTGAGGATTATCGGTTAAGCGTTTATTATAACTTGCTGTAGTTTTCGATAATTCTTCTTCCTGTTTGAAACCGACGAAATTCTCGTCTTTTTTACTGGTATCGATTTTATTTAAATTCGCCCTAGTTAGAATCTCTTCGGTTTCTGAGTTGCTTTTATCGTCGTCTTTGTGGATTTTATTGAAATACCGCCGAATCTTCCGGTGGCGATTTATAGACGATTGTTTATTACGAATGTGGTACGATATCGAATATTTCGGCGCAGATGGACGCGATATTGTTCGAATATTTAGGAATTCTTTAATCTTCTTGCGATCAACAATAAAACCATCGTTTGACAAATCTACAACAGGAGCGGTTTTAATTTTCTTACGTTTACTTTTAGAACGTTCACGTTTGCGTTTTTTGACAATCTCATCAACATCCGGTATTAAGGCGTTTAAATCGTCGATATTGGAGGTCGTCGGGGCGTCGTCGTGTTTCTCTTGTACAACTTCAGTTAAATCGATTTGGAAGCTGGAATTTTTTAACCAATTGGGTTGTTGGTCGTTTTGATCAATTTTCGCCGCATATGCCGGAAATAACGACATTCTTTAAACGAATTTTCAACAATTTTCAAAATAATCGCACATAACCTCAATTCTTGTATCGAATCAACACCAGCGATACGAAACTCGACGAGTTTAATCGTACGAAAATCAAATCCCGCAGTACGGTAAATCAAATAAAAATAAAATCCCTAACAATATAAATTATCGTTAAATCCAAACAATAAACAATAAAGCTTTAATTAAATATTAAAAAATGGTAAATAGTTGTTGTGCTTATGGTTGTCGGAATCAATGGTTTCCATCTCGTAATATTTTATTCCATAGGTAAATTATAAAAATCACAATTGCAAATTATCTACAATACTTTGTAGATTTCCATTCAAACGGCCAGATATACTCAAATTATGGATAAAAGCTATACGTAGAAAAGATTGGACACCATCGAAATGTACAGTTATCTGTAGTGATCATTTTACTGTAAACGATTACAAGAATCCCAACGAAAAGAGACTTCTCAAAAAGGATGCTGTGCCGAGTATTTTCAATAATCCTAAACATCTCCAGAAACAGACTAAACCAACAAGAAGACCAATTGTATATCGTGCCAAAGTAAATATTCGATTATTATCGATAACTATTACTTTTAGTCTTTACAGGAGCCCAAAATTATCGATAATACTGATAATACTACTTGTAATTCTTCTAACAATCAAACTGTAGGTGTTCCTGTTCAAGCCATAATTAGAAATCCTAAAACGATTTGTAAGGATGTTGCTATTCAAACCAGTAGAGATGTTGAAGTTCAAACAATTGGTAATATATTCTTATCAGAATCTGTGGCGTATTTAAGAATGAAGCAAAATTTGAAAAATCTCCGACAACAGTTGAAGCGACGCGACATTCGAATCGCATATATGAAAAGAATGATAAAGTATTTAAGATCGAGTTATAAGCCTTCAGATGATATTGCCCAAATTTTGATAGTCGAATAGAACATTAGATCTTTATTTTTCATTATCATTGAAACTGTCGATTTCCTTGAAGTATTCTTACAAGTTAAATATGTAAATTACGTCTTATACAATAAAATCAAAATATTTTTCTACTATTAATTCTACTTGTACGTTGCTACTGCCTTAATTGACCATGAAATTAGCCTAAGATCAGTAGTCCATTTTAAATTTGCCGCTACGTCAAATGTCATCAAATTGACAGGTGACAAATATCAAAAAATTGTTGCCAGTTGCCGATTTACAAATTTATAAAAACTTTAATTACGAGAATTTAACTAACAAAAAATATAAATATGAATCAACAATATGTGTTAAAATTGAATTTGTTGTTATTATTAATTCTAATTGCTGTTATAATTATTATTGATGGTAACCCGCAAATTTAGTGATTTATGTTAGATTTGGCATCAATGTATTGTAAACAATTAGCATAACCAACAAATTGCAATATAACCTCAATTTTATTGCAAATTGAATTTTTTTTAATAATTTTTTCTTCGTACCGAACGAATACCCCAATGATTTACAATAAAACCGTAAATTTTAGACGTTAGTTTTATTAATTTCCCAAATTTTCTTATCGAATTGACTCGTTAAAAACCAAACAAAAAATGCAACAATTTGATAAATTGCGATAATTTCGCTAATATTTGTTCAAATTTCGAAAACAAGTCACGTGCAACAGTTAATATGAGTAATACAAGGTCAATTCGACTTTCTCAAATCGAAATCGATGTTTATTTTTTTAATTAGCAATTAAACTTATCAGTTTTCTTAATCAGCTGCTATGCCACATTTATAGCAGTTTATAAAATGTTACGTTGCACGAAATCATGGATAAGCAAAATACGGGCCTTATCAACTTATCAAACTAATCTCCAACAAAAGGTTTAATAATTTTAAACTATAATTAAAATTGTTTAATTGTTAACTCAACAGGTGATTGATACACTCACGGATTCATTCGGACGACAACACACTTATCTGCGGATATCGCTAACCGAAAGATGCAATTTAAGATGTAAACGTTTATAATGTCTCGATTAAAACGAATTAATTAGTTTAATTCAATTAGGTCAGTATTGTATGCCGGAAGAGGGGGTGAAATTAACAAAAAAAGACCAACTATTAACAACCGATGAAATAATTTATTTAACAAAACTATTCGCAAATGAGGGTATCAAGAAGATACGGTTAACAGGAGGGGAGCCTACTATAAGAAAAGACCTACCTTTTATTATCGGTAATAAAGCTAACTTGTTCGTATTTTTTACCCTATTATTATTTTTAGAGAATTTGAAGAGTATTGAAGGTGTCGAAACGGTAGCTATAACGACAAATGGTTTAGTTTTAACAAAACAATTAGTAAATTTACAACGTTGCGGTCTCGATATTATCAATATTAGTTTAGATACATTGAAGAGAGATAAATACGAATTGATAACACGACGTAAAGGTTGGGATAGAGTGATGATGGGTATTGATTTAGCGCTACAATTAGGCTATAAACCAGTGAAAATAAATTGTGTTATAATGAAGAATTTCAATGATGATGAAATTGTTGATTTTGTTGAATTTACAAGAGATCGTAATATC
This sequence comes from Hycleus phaleratus, assembly GCA_013841185.1. Classification (NCBI taxonomy): domain Eukaryota; kingdom Metazoa; phylum Arthropoda; class Insecta; order Coleoptera; family Meloidae; genus Hycleus; species Hycleus phaleratus. The sequence continues at coordinate 11,940 of JACDRP010000933.1, read as the reverse complement.
GACGTACGTTTCATTGAATATATGCCATTTACTGGCAATCGATGGGAATTTGATAAGATGATAACATACCGAGATATGGTCGATAGAATTCAAGCGAAATATCCGGAATTTGTGGCGTTACAAAACGGACCTAACGATACATCAAAAGTACAATTCTTATAGAATTTTTATCGAATAATCAATTTCGTGTTATCAGGCATGGAAAGTACCGGAATTTGTGGGTCAAATCGGTTTTATAACATCAATGACCGAACATTTCTGCCATTCTTGTAATCGCCTCCGTATCACAGCCGATGGCAACTTAAAAGTTTGTCTATTTGGTAATAAAGAAGTATCATTACGTGACGCTTTACGTAACGGTTGTAAAGAAGACGATTTAATTGCTCTAATTAGCGCTGCCGTTAAACGAAAGAAGAGACAACATGCAGGTATTAATTTGTATTTTAGTAATAACGCCATCTATACTCGATTGTTGTAACTATTTGAAAGCTAGCTTGTACCAAGTTTTAATTACAGTAAAATCATTGATAGATAAATATTTAAAATAACTTGTTGCAGGCATGCTGAATCTTTCACAAATGGAAAATCGTCCAATGATATTAATTGGGGGCTAGTAGATTTGCTTTAAATGTTAATAAACAGTTAAGTTTAACGTCGATTCAATTGAACAATATTACAATTAGATTTTGATTTCAGATACAATAAAATCGAAAGTTTTCGATTTGATTCCGCCACAATTATTCCAACCGAAATTCGCACAAATTCGTTATTTTTCAACGATAAATGATAAATTAAACCACATATCCGATGATGGTAAAGCTAGAATGGTTGATGTATCGAATAAAACCGACAATTTACGTACGGCAATTGCCCAAGCTATCGTTAAAATTACACCGCAAATTGCCGATTTAATTCGAAATAATCTAATGAAAAAGGGGGATGTTTTAAGTGTTGCACAATTGGCTGGTATAATGGGTGCAAAGAAAACCGCCGAATTGATACCGTTATGTCATAATATCCAATTAACTAACGTTGATGTTATTGTTGAATTAAAGTATGATAGTCAAGAGATTAAAATATCATCGAATATTCGTACAATCGATAAAACTGGTGTTGAAATGGAGGCATTAACAGCTTGTTGTATAAGTGCATTAACAATTTACGATATGTGTAAATCGGTTAGTCATGATATTAAAATTACTGATATTGTTTTGGTTGAGAAAACTGGTGGGAAATCAATTAAAACTATTAATTTAAGAAAAATCGACGATTCACCATTACAACCGGGGTATGTAACTGTGGGTACACTTTAATCACCAAAATTTTTTTAAATAATCCATTAATCAATAAAAATATTAACGAATTCTATTTCTTTTGGTGCGACCTAATAAACAGATTATCCTCGGGCATTAGAATTCTGTAATTTTATCAAATAATTAAAATTAATTGAAAATAATCAAAATTAACTTACACATTAGCATTTGTAGCCATTCCAGGTACCGAAATTGGTGTTAATTTCGCCTCTTCTGGTACTTTAACTGTTAACGTCGATCTAGGACCGGTTTTCCACGTATTACTATCCTCATCGATAACCGAAGCTTCGATTATTAATAAATATTGACCGCCCTTTGGGAACGCCAACAAGAATTGTGCGGTAAAAAAGTCTTTATGTGGCGTTACCGATTGTGTTAAAACCGAAGAAAGTTCCAAATTCTACCAATTAATTAATGATTCTTTAATATTAGAAAACAACTAAAGTTGGCCGTTTTCAGTAGAATCGTAAACGAATCAATCTACGACAACATTACGAAAACATAGCCGACTAGAATACAGTTACCTTATTTTCGATGTCTTTATTTTTGTTATTATTTTGTAATTGTGAAGTTACAGTAATTGTGACTTCTTCAATTCGTCGAAATAATCCCGGTTTCATGCCATGTTGAATGACACCTTCAACTTTAACAGCTAATTGTGAATTAGCTTGTACACTAATAAATTCACCCATAACTCTCGGTTGTGGTGATATTGCTAATTTTACACTAGTCGATTGTAGAATTTGAAAGAAATAACGTGGTATTGATAATGAAGCATTCGATAATACTTCAACAATTTTCCGTAATAATTCAGCATGCTACAATATTAAAATATAATAATCGTTAAAAATCGTTAGAATTTTGTTACTCTATGTGTTATTGTAGCCATTGATGGGTCCTCGTTCATAACACGAGCGATTTTTAATGCATTACAACAAGCTTTTACCATTTGTTGGGATTCTAAACGGACATTTTGTGTTACAAAATCGATGGGATCGTCTTTTAGAATTGCACCGCTCACGCAAATACTCTCAACGCTTTGTTCGACCAAAACACACATTTGTTGTAGACTACAAATAAAATTTTGTTAATCGCTTTTAACAATAAAAAAACATTACATTTGCATATTTTCAAGCGTTGCCGGATCTGCATCGAACGCCGTTTGGTACAATTTCCAATATAAATCACTACAATTCTTAAATTCCTTAACACATTTCCTTAATTGATTCGTTATATAACCATGCCGTTGATATTCATCTCTTGTATTCTGGACAATTGTCGCAGCTATCGCCGGCGGTGGTACAATACACAAAATATTACAAGTATAAATTAACTGTAATAAACATTGTAGAAATTCTGTACGTATACGCATATATTCAGCTTGAAATTGGAGATTATACGAGGGTGTACTTGCAGCCTTTAGGGCAGCAATCGATTTGTTATAATGTATAATAGCTTTATCTAATCGGTTGATAAGATTATCATCTTTTAGAATTAATTGTGTTTCAGCTTCGGCTAATTCTTTCAAACAGACCAACCAAAAATGATAATGTTCGGAACTGACTTGTTCGGTTAAATTATTGAAAATTTTATAAGCAATCTTATGATGGCCATAACGTACAGCCGAACGTCCAATACAATAATTCGACCATAAATTATTATTATTTATAATATTTGTTAGAATATCTTCGATATTATCATTCCATTCATAATTCGACATTGTTTGAAATATCAACGTACATAACATTATTTTTAATTGTTGTTGTTGTTCAATTGGTTGTTCAATTTCATTTAAATTATTTAAAAAATTCAAAATTTTATTCAACAATGGCAATAAAGTGTCCGGTTTTAAACTACCAATAGCGCCTAGAGTTTCACAAATTATTATCGTACAATCACCTTAAATAAATAAATAAATCAATTAATTCGTTATTTTTGAAAATTTACCACAAATATCATCTAAACGTGTTCCTAATAATTCGACAAAAGTTTCACAATGTTCTTTCTTCGATTCACACAAACGAACAGCACATTTTAATGCTAATTTCAATTGTTGTGGATGTTTATCGTTAGAAAATGTTAATAGTAGGATTAAAGTTTCTAAAGAAGTGATCATTTCGTTTGCGCCTTCTGTATCCAATTTCTCTTTATAACTAGAATTAGAAATTTTAATATTTATTAATAATAACGTCAAATTTAGTAGAATATGAAGTAATCTACGACAATAAAGAAAACTCACCAATAGCACAAAATTTGCGTCAATATTTGTATCGATTGTACAGCAACTTGCGGTAATTGTGAATAACAATTCTTACTACACAATTCGCGTAATTTTGAATTGCTCCTATGATAATCGTAACACATCCTTGGTGATTCTGCCAATACTTTAATCACATCTAAATAACAAATAAAACAATAGTTCAATTCAAATAAAATTAATTCAACGTACTTAACGATAAAATTAGTACTTTAGGTTGGTTTGAATTGAGTGCAAAATCGATGATATTATCGATAGCACCAATTGGCCATAAATGTGCCCCCGGTTTTGCTAATTTAAATAAAAATTCTAAACATTTCGATTTCACCTCCCATCTAGGATCGTTCCGGAGGTATTTCAACAATAAATTCACCTAAAAAAACAATTTTTAATCCAACAATATTGTAGAGAAAACAATTATTACTTGACTTGGAACATCAACTAGAGTAGCCGCAGCTAGTTGAGTTAAAGTATTTAAAGTTACCAAAACGAAATCTTTTGCTGGATAACTCGGAAGTAGATCAATACATAAAGTTCGTACCATAGCGGCGGTACTAGTATCGTGATGCATATATTGTAAAATTGGTATTAATTGTAATTTCATATTAGCTGGAGTTGATTGGCCTTGTATCATATCGGAGACTTTATTGCACATACTCACAGCAAACGTCCTGAAATTGTCAATTATTTTCGATTAACTCGTAGAATTTTGTGTAATTTTACTTGGATTGGGCAGCGAATTGTATGGCGGCATAAATAGCAGCTTCCACTTCGACATTATCGTGCGAATCTAAACTACTCCTGATACTATGATGGACTTGTTGTCGTTCTGGAATTATTGTAGCAACAGCTCCGAATGTACGTAAAGTTACAGCCCGTGCTATAGGATCGTTACTGTGGATCACGCTAAAAATCCGCCGAACAAACTCATCAACACTGGAGATTTTATCCAAATGCTTCTCGCTCTGTTGGCACACTCTCAAGATACACAATCGTAAGAAATTATTTCTAAAAATAACGATAATTAAACCGAATCAATGGTGGTAATAACAATTCGCACCCCATCCGGAAAACATCGGCCAATTTTAAGAATGACGCGTTTATCAGTATCGGAAATGGGTATTTTTCGAATAATTTCGGAAAACGCACAATCGCCTCGCATTGTTCGCCAACTTTACCGGATCGGAGGCCTGAAAATCGTCGGTTTTGAAGCGATTTCGACATATAACCTCAAATTCGCTCACCTTTATCGAGCTCGGTTAGGGCCGAATTGGCGTCCTGTTCAGGCTCGCCGAGGCCGTTCTCGTTGAACGAATTCACCCGGACGCTCGACATTCTTCAAGATTTATTCAAAAAAATTAACCCACAAACTAGTAGTTCTACCGGCACAACGCTCGGACTACTAACCTTACATTACAATATTCTACAGCGTTGCCAAAAATTTCTTAATTTAATTTGAAGAGTAAAATATTTTAAATAATTAACTAAATGATACTACAATGGAATTATATTATTGTTTATTATAAATTAAAAGATTAAAAATTCGTTGACGCAAATTTGGCACCACTGGTTTATTGTAACAAATTATCTACAAAATATTAGTTCAAATCTGTTAGTTTAATTGCGGGAAATTTGAATTACAAATTGTCAAAATTTTATTACACGCAACTTCAACAAAACAAATCGAATTTCTCTACTATTGTTTGGTAAAAATATTGTTCAAATGGTTCTTTTTCGATGGAGCATTTGTAAATAGACTACCTGTAAATTTACGGAAATTTTCGTTATTCTAATTGAAATATTTGTTAAATTTACCAATAAATCGTCGTTTCGACGAATCTTCTTCGTTCGATATAATTTTACAATCTTGTATATCGAAAATTTGAAAATCTAAACAACGAAACTTCTCGTCAGCCTCATATAATTTATTATCGAAATTTGGATATAAATACGGCCGGCCGGAGAATGGATTTATAAAATCGGCCCAATAACCGTTGTGTCGTAGCTTATCACATACACTTTTAGCCGTTATTAGGAACTAAAATTGTAAAAAAATTAGTTACGAATCAAGCAGATTAGAAATATTACAGTTTGAGCCATTCGTTCGGTTTCTAATTCGTTATTTTTACGTAATAATTTCAAATCTGGCTTCAACGATATTGTAACAACGGACAATTCAGAAGTCTCTAAATTTCTATAAGGGAACAGATCGCAGACGGTTTTTCTTAAAACTGTAGGACACGTTTGGACACGACAAATGATATTAGCGTTAGTCATCATACCCTGAAATATACAACAATTATTTCCCTTATTAATTTACAATATTTATAGCAATTTTAATAAAAATACATCATCGATTTGTTCCATAATAAAATCATGTCTTGGCTTAATCGTCGTATCGGTATCGTACCAAGCAATTCCAACATTCCCAGGTAGAACAAACGGAAATCCGCTATTTGATGCTAAAATCTCGAAATTTGGATCTTTCGACGCCAATTTAATCTCATCTATAACGCAAAAAACAATTAGAAAAATGATAAATTATCGGAAAATGTTGCATCACAAATTGTACTTTTGATTTTAATTTAAATCGTGATCAAAATGTTGGCTTACTTTTTACAATTTTCCTAGCACGTACTGGCTTGTATGGCCCGTCGATATTGTTGGTTTTTTTCGAAAAATTACGAATAATTTGGGTCGCATTATTCGATTTAAATTTTAAAAATCTTCCAAATAGATTTAGATTTCGGATTGACATTTCTTTATGACAAACGAATTTTTTGACAAATGACAATCGGACCAATCATCAATTAGGCCATTTTGAAAAAACCAAGCGCGCGTGATTTGAAACGAAACAGACTTGATTTAATTTCTAAAAAAACTGTTATAAATAAATAAATTAATTAATTAATTAATAAATAAATACACGTATAGATAAATAGGCTTCTGATAACGGAATAATGGTAAAAAGGGAATATTTTGTAATTTAGTCTTCCAATAACTAGATGGTGCTATATTAAAAGATCTCTTACAATTAAGCCCCATTTAAAGTACTTTTTGAGGCATTAAATGCGATTTAAATGTACAAATCTTTTTCGATAATTATCTAGAATTGGAACTGTTTTGATTCCATGTAATTTCCGGTATATTGTCCGCTATACTATCGCCAGCATTGTCTGAAAGAGTGACACGAACTGAATAATTTTGATTAATAGTACGACCCGTTTTTTCGTCTAGATAATTTCTTTTCCGCTTAGAATTTTCTACATCTATTTTATCAAATAACTTAGGTGTTACTAATAGAAAGTCAAGTCTTTTTACGTATAAATAAAATGATGGATTATGTCCCAGCGAATAGATCGACGAAATGGGGATGTTTCTAGAGGACTGCTGTATAATGGAAATTCACCGAATTCTGCAAGTTATTAGAAAATAATACAGACAAAAGTACGACTATTTAAAATCGTTAGAAATTAGCTTGTTATTCGATATTCAAATCTGTCTCAAGAGGCTTATTATCGAGCAATTAGACGATGTTTTTTTTTTAAATTCTATTTGTCTTTTATTCGTTATTTATGTTAATGATCCGATATCAATGAATCAAACGGATTAACGAAACAGGGTAGAAGAGACAAAATGTCAAAAATCAATCGTTGTTGGATTGATGATGGATTTCACTCCTACATATTTTTTTGGATTTGTCAGTATTTGCTGAATTCATTCATCAAATACGCCTATATTTGAACACTTATACTCTTATTTCATACTACGCACTAGTAATAATAAAAAATTCAATAGTTAGGCTTCATTGATTTCTAATTAATAATAATAATGATAATAAAAATAAATTCATCAATTATACTCGTTAATAGTGCCTGATGTTGAATTATGTAAACTTGTTGAGTTATTTTTTATTGAACGAGTAACAATATCTGCTTAAATATTGATTTATCGTTAAATTGATCATTCGAATTTTCTTCAAAATACGATTTAATCAACTTAATTCGAGGATTATTCGCTTAAATTTAAACCAATTTTTATATCTACGGTTTTTACACCACGATATATAAAAGTATTTTGTTAAATTTGAAAGTATTCCACTATTGAGAATAGTGAGAAAAATACAGGTGCCCTATGAGGCTCATTCATAAATATATAAAATTCGTTATTTACATTGTACCGAAACTAATATTGTTGTTCCGGTTTTAGAGGAAATTCGATTTTCCTCGAATATTCACTGTTGTTTGAATTTTTGAATGAATATCAACCCGTAATTTTCGCATATATTATAATTGCACTTTACCATAAACTTGGGAATTTTTAAGAGTATGGTAAGATACCTTTTAGCAGTCTTTAATCTAACGAACATAAGCCAACGCAATGCCTTTGATAATCATTTACATTTAAGACATTTCGCCTGATAAGTAGCTTATATTCATTCATTCACACTTTGCTTTCATCTTTCTAAAAATACGCTTATAATGGAACCGTTTTCAAGAAGTTGATAAAAAAAATAATAAATACGTTGAGTTAAGTCTGTTGTTTTACAGGAAATTGTAAATTTCTGCTATTTAAAGCGTTTTTAACACAAATTCATTACAAAGCTACTCCTCTATTGTATAATAGATCTATCAAAATTTTAACATAAAATACTAATTTTAAAAAGACAGTTTCATATTGGGTATCAGTTTGGAGAGAATTTATTACAGTGTTAATTCGCCGTCCAATTGAAGATGAAGAATTTATAAAATGTAAAAATGGTGGATGCGCCAGGAATAATTCAATAATTCCAGGGGTATTTCTGACAATAATTAAACAATTTGATACTTACCACAATAATTATCAAATTTACTTTTCAATGAACTCCAAGTACTTTAGATTTTTTGATTATTTTCCACTCTATACAAGAATAAAATAGAATCTTGTTACCAATAAAGCAAAATTTAAGATTTTGTAAAATATATAAAATCGCAATTTGCTACAATTTTAAAGCAAATCTATCGAAGAATTCAGTAATGAAAACCGTATCAGAATATTTGGTCTAGTTTTAAGAGAATTTTAACGATTTGGTTCAATTGAAATGTAATTTTTGGTTGATTTTCACGCCGCTTAGGTAGACTGGTTTAAATTTACGCTAGCGATTGATTTTTTTCAAATATTCTAAAATACAGTTTATTATAGAATGCGGTATAAAAATTATTATTCGATCTAGAATAATTCTTTCCTTCTTTAATTATTTTGTATATTATTTAATACTGAAATAGAATTTCGTTGGCGGAATGAACCAAAAGTTTAAAAATTGATAAAATCTACCAAATCACGAATAATTATAGAGTATCTATGATAGTTTTAAAGCTAATTTATTGGAGAATTGTGTGGTGAAAACCGCAGTAAGATATGTCGGATAGTTTTGAGAAAACTGAGGAAAAACTGGGGTAACTACATTACAGAGTTACAAATGGTGGAGGCGCCGGGTTGAAATTTATTTAACTTTTCCATTACACGTTTTTCACTAACAATTTTACAACATCATCAATATTTCTAGTCAATTTGTTTTAATCAAAGTGTAATTACTGTAAATTTCAACGTAATTTATAATTTATAAAGTGTCGATTGAATGTTGAATTTTTCCCAGATATTCTAACACGAAAGACATAAATTGAGAGCTAATTTATTTCGAATTTGATAATAAATGCATTCGGGAATTTTTGGTAAATTTCAACGTATTTCTAAGAATTCTCGAAAGAGTTTAACATATGTCAAAATGGTGGATGCGCCATTCCGATTCCTAAAATACCAATTTCGATACATTATTTGACAAGAATTCGATAAATTTGCCGTGCAATGGATGAATGAAACGTTAATATTGAAATATTTGTTCAAATGCCAATAAAAATGATAAAATCGAAATGTAATCTCGAACACACGTTTTTTTTGTTCAGTGGAACTCAATAATTTAGTTCAAAAATTTTAAATTAATTTCGTGCCTTTCTATCCACGAATTCACCCCAATTTTAGCTCTTTAGCAGCTAGAGTTGGAAAATCTGTTTTTCATAATGAGACAACTAATTAATCGCTAAATTAAGCAAAATAAAATTACATTTAGTTATTTTGTAGCTTTAAAGATAGAGATTTCTGGGAAATAACTGAAGAGGCGCTGAGATAATTTGGAAATTTCCCCAATTTTTGATAGATTTCCTTTTTTTTGCAAGAATCAAAATCCTAACTACTGAAATTCAAGAGTAATTAATAATACAAAGTTGACGATTAATTTGTAGCGAATTTTTAAAACGCTGCTTCGTTGAAAATCCCTATTTTAACAGTTGTACATGTACAGATTAACAAGTCCAACATTAGAAATTAAAATTTGGGGGATTTTTGTAAATATTTCGGCATTTTCGCCGATAATTTTCAAGTTTTCGTCTTGATTTTTCCTTATCTTGAAACCTTCTAGTTAATTTACTACTTGTTTGAAACTTTAACGTGAACATGAATTCTATACAAATCGATCTTTGTAGTTGTTATCGAAACATTTTCCAATCTTATCATGCCTTTTCTAAGTCGAATATTTTAATTTGCTTCCATTCGGATCTAGATCAAATTTGATTTAATCTAAGCTATTATTAGGGGAAAAATTTAAATTTCCATAGCAATTCCCTTTCAATTTATCAGACAATTTTGATGCTAATAGTAGTGAACATCTAAAATAGAAAAATTGAATCATATATACAAATATGAAAGAGAATAATTCAAGTGGTTGTTGTTGAACATTGGAAGAATTACGTGTGACATTAAAATGACGCAAGCGCCACGAATGCCGGCGCTAAAACTGATTGGGGTGGCTTTTGAGTTGTGTGTGGAAATATATAAAAGGCCCAACCGACCAGCTGGGTTCATCATCCATCCAAATCGGCTTCTTCGACGCTCGTGTGTTACTCCCAACGCCTCCAATACACCAACCAACTAATTGCAAACGATTTCAAACGGTAAGTTGAATTNAGTCATTAAAAATTGTTGACGAATTCGATCGATTTGATATTCTCGAGGGAGTCGCTTTTTTCTATCGAAACCCACAAATTCAAATCTAGATCTGTAGTGGATCTAATAAATTCCGAAAACAAATATTTCTAGATATTGAAATATATCCATGAATCTCTTCTTTAAATTTAAATAACAAAATCAGTGGAATTGAAGCAACAGGCATCTATTTATTTATTCGATTTCCTTACAAACTAAATTCGAAATAGATGAATGTTGTTTTGACAAAACTACAACCATTAATTATTCACAGTAGAATGGTTTCACCTCAAAAACGACACATAAAGAAGACGTTATTTAACTTAAACTTCCTTTTTTTTTGTTAACGCAATGATTAATGAACAATATTTAGAATCGAAAGACTAATTTTAATTTAAAATATTAATTAAATTGCGCATTTTTTGCTGTTAAATTATATTTTTGTGTCGATTATTATCAGTTAAGCATGCAAATTGTCTCTAGAGATCCAACGGTAGTATTCTAATCGATAAATTACCTGTCCTTATACAGAAAGCGTAAGCGGTAAATTATTTTAAAATAATTGTCTCAAGACAAGTCGGAAGGGTCTTTAAGGGTTTGAATTTAATTGGTAAATAGAATCAACAATTTCCGGGAGGGTTGTCAAAGTAGCAACAGTTACCGAAAAACTTTTACAAGCCGATTTACAATCATTCTAAAGAAGAATTAGAAGATTAATGAAAATTCTCTGATCAAAATTTCAAGTATTTCTCACAAAGGAATGGTGGAAGTCGTCGAAATTTATTGCCTAATTAGTCGTAAGTCCGGGCACAATTCGTAAATATCCTGTCAGGTTATCACGTTCGCTCTTGTAAAAGTTCAGATCCGGAACTAACTCAACTTGACAGACTTGGTCAGATAAGATAATTCTCGTTAATCTCGTCTAGTCTTCTCAATACTACACGCGTGTATACTTGTTTTTATCAAAATCCTGTATAATCGGGACAAGTCTTCTATCTGTGCGTATAATTCGAAAGTTCCGATAAATTACAGGGGAATCGATCAAATCGGGCATAATCAGCGGCCGCCGGGGGCTCGTGTCCTCTCGAAATCTGCAAATGGAAATGTTCGCTGAAAAACGACAATAAAATTGATTTTCGAGCCGAATTCTGCTGTCTTTATTTTTGGATTGTCACCAATACTTTTACATAATTGATGGAATCTCAACTTTAATTTTACTATTAACTCCTGAAAAGTATAGTTTTAGCGAAATTGAAGCTCCATTCTTATATTGCAACGATTAGCTCCCAATTTGCAGTTTTTGATAAAGTTTTCGGCAATTCCCGAAAAGAAGAGCTGAATTTGAAACGCTTA
>JACDRP010000932.1:0-17628 GCA_013841185.1 Hycleus phaleratus | reverse complement strand
CGCTATATTTCCAAAACTGCAATTAATTAGTCCAAATAACAAAAATAATCGTAATCTAGAGATTATAAACTTTCAATATCATTAAGAAGATCCAGGAAAGTCCACCAAATTTTCAGATTATTCAACCACAAATGATCGAGTTCTTCAAATTTCTAGATAATGATGGACATTTTTACCCTCGTAGCATTAGAATTAATTGATTAAATTAGATTACAATATTCGCATTAGATTCCCCATTGTTTTTACTTTCTAATGAACACTATTTGATTACAATTGACACGGCAGTATTGAGATAAAAAAATAATTAAAGTAAAGCTTACGCGACTTCAAGAGTGGCTCGTTCAACAAGCATCTCACTAAAAACAACCAGATTATTTGTTTAATAAACCGGAAAATTATGGAAAAACAATGATGAAAATATGAATTATTTTCGGTTCTCTATATAAAAATACAAACAAAAATATTTAAATAATATTAAGCTACCTATAAATTATACTGCGTATTACACCAATATAATCAGTCTAATACGAAGTATAAGTTGTTAATAATCCCCAAAAAAATAATTAATAATCTTTTAGTTTATTTACCCTAAATGTAATTATTTCGTAGGAATTTTATTTGGTTTTATTGTTAAAAACAATAAGTTTTCTTAAAAAGAAGGCCTCTTTTCTGTGTGCAAAATTTTTCAACGTTCCAGGTTGATCAGTGTTAATTTCAGCTGATTATGATTAATGATTTTTATAACAAATTGTACAGTTGTTAGATCAATATTAAAGATCATCTTAAGCAATTAACTCAACGCTAGTTTCGTTTACTCCTTTATTTTATTAAAATAATTATTTTATTTTAAATATAATTCTAACTAATCGATCGGAGTTTAGTTGTATATACCATTGAAAAGCAATCTGAAGGTTTATTTACAACAAAAATTGATATTTTGTAGAAAAATCTCCGATAGAAACTTGATAGATGCTTATCGGAAGTCTAATCGATGAGCAAGAGATTTTGTAAAGTCGTCTAATTGGCCTATCTTTATAATAATTATGTGGCAAATTTCTTTGATAATTCATTTAAATCAAGTATTTTCACATAAATATCCGATACTCTAGCATTTTTACGATTATATTTGTCAATTCGAATTCCCATTGAAGTTTATTCTGGGGAAAAAATTTAAAAATGCAGACAGAATGTATCACCAAAAGATGAATTTTGATCGAGGATTGTTTATTGTGTTGCCTAACTTGGTGACATTGTAGGCGCTAGAATATAAAATTAATACAACAAAATTTGGCTTAAGACTCATTGAAATTGTTTTTTAATAATAAAAGTAAATCAATTTCACTTAGATTTAGTCAAATTAGATTTACAAATTTCAAATCTAAAAATAACAAAAAATTCGATAGTGTAATTGGGGTTTTGTGCTGTACCGTGTATACAACTAGATGTCGCTAGTTTAAACGTCAAACTTTTAGGTTAGGTATAATTGTTAAAAATTTATTTTTGTTGTAAATATTAGAGAAATTTATTAATATTTAAATAATAACGATGTAATTATAGAGTACTCTAGAATTAATAATTGTACAGAATGGAAGTGAATCCTTTGAGTATAATTTTGGTTAAATCGGATAGTAAAGGTGATCGTTTATTGTTTCGTTATCCATTTCATTATCAAGAGAATAAAGAACCGTTGAATAAACGCCACAAAAATCCGTACACTTTACCAGTAGTTGAGGATTTACTACAATCACCGACACAACCAACATCGAATATTAATAAGAATCAATTAACTGGCTTCAATGATGAGGTATTATCGTCGTTATTTGCTTGCAAACCGGAACTGTGTAATCGTAAATTTGAGTTGAAAGTGAATGATGTACGTTTCGTTAGTCATCCAACACAGTTACAATTACGCAATAAACAACAAGATGAATCCGGTATGATGTTGATAAATGTTGTGTTTGCGTTACAAGCATTGGCTAGTCAATCGGTGGTTACATGCTATCATGATTTGAGTAAACGTATCGGTATTGCATTGCGTTACGAAGAGAAACGTTGCGGTTATATCACCGAACAGACACAAACGATGACAATAGCCCACGATGATGGTTACACGAATAATACGGAAGCTTTTCATACGATTTTAGAGAAATGTACATTGGCTAAAAATATCAAAAAAATCTACGATGATTTGTGTGGCACTGGCATTGTTAATATTCGGATCAATTATTGGATAACTTTGAGTTTTTGTTTGCCGCAAAAAGTCCACCAATGGCATCTACGTGGCAAAATCATCGAACCTGAAGATATCGACCGGTGTTTGAAAGCTATACGCCCTTATCACAGTTTATTGTTGTTATATCCGGTGCAACAGATGAATGATTTTACGAATTTGGACGGTTCACCGTCTTTAACGCGATTATTATCGCAATATTCACCGATTAAAAACTTACAAACTCTAGCCGCCGATGCTGATCTCACTTTAAATCACGTAATTATAAAAATTCGATTTTAAATCGATTGATTTTAACGAAAATTTCAGGTGTTTGAATTAACAGCACATCTAGTCTATTGGGCTAAAGCTACAGTAATATTTCCGATATGTTCAACGAATAAATATGTGATATCGCCGGATGCTCCGATACATTTAAATTCGCCTTTAATCGATAAATTTCACGATAATTTCGGTTGTGATTTGATCAAATCAATTAGTGATTTTGCATTGCCGACTAGTTTAGGACAGAAATTCAATCCATTATCGCATCCATCGCAACAATCAAGTCTTGTACAAATCGTCGTATGGATGCTACAACACCATTTATTGTTGCAATTACACACTTACATCCAATATATACCGACAGATCACGGATTAATATTGAATAAGTAGATCGAATTTATCGTATTTGGGACAGATTAATTGTCGATTATTTGTAGGAAAGGCTATCGAAATCAGACAGTTTCGCATAGGAGCAGTATGGTATTGTCGAGTTCGTATCAGCCTAGTGCTTCGGAACATTCCCGTGCCGAATCGGAGAGTGGTACTTCGACAATATCGGAAACACCGGAACTACGAACCGATACCGATGTCTTCAATCGAACTTTAAAGTAACCAAATTTCTCTATCAATTCGTTATTGTAACAATCACAATTCTAGTTTGGAGAATGTCAGTTTTGCGTCAGTTGAAGAAGAGAAACAAGACTACCAAGAGGAGTTACTGCTCGATTTCCCCGATGAGGAGCGTAGCAATATTTTTAAGGTTTTACTGAATTTCTATTAAAATCTAGTTGGTGAATTGTTTTGTTTGTAGATTCCGGCTACTAACAATCCGGAAGATTTACGTTTATTTGCTAAATTGTGCCGTAAAGGTTATTTCCATGGTGATCATCATATTGAAGAAATTATGTATTTAGAGAATTTAAGACGAAGTCAATTGTTGCAATTATTAGATAAATTTAGGGATGTTTTAATCACTTATGAAACTGAAGATCCAGCAATTGCCATGTTTACCTATTCTAATTAAATAATAATACAGGGTGATTCACGATTATTTTGATTTATTGTTGGAAATTCATCGACTTTAAACATTTCAAGATATTTGACTAATTATAGTGAATCTATATTATTATCGTATATTGATTATAATTGTCTTGAATTTGGATTATTATCGATTACAATCCTGAATCATTCTTTACACACAAAGAAAAATATTTATTGTTAATTTATCGGTAATTCTAATGATAGTTTATATTTTATTAATCAAATAAATTTTGTATTTTCTGATATTGCCGTTTATTTAAAATAAAATTGCTGTATTTTACTTTTATTTTCGAAAAATGCCAATATTAGCCGATCTTTTTGTTTGATAAGATATTACAATGAATAGAGTAGCATAACTGAAGGCGTTTTTGCGTTAGAAAATGCTGACTGACGGACAGTCGTGGCGCATTGATTTTTTCCGTTTTTCCATACTTTCCCTTATAATTTAGCCGAATTGGTAATTTTTCAATCATTTATTTAGCAAATCTTCCAAAAAATTACCGGCAACTTGTTAGTTTTTCGCGAATATGAATTTAAAATTGGCGCCTTCTTAAACATCACTTGTACGAGTTCTGCGTTGCCACATATTTTTCTATAACGATTCAACAATAAATTCAAACAGTTACAATACTTGAGGTCGTTTCCAATTTTGTTGTAGTCTATCCAATTTTTACCGGAACACTATAAAATTACGATTTTATATTTTTTAGAGCGTTAATTAAACGAGAATATCGAAATTTGGCAACAATGTGATTTGCGCGATATCTAATCTGTCATCTGTCAAACCAAACGTCATTTCCATCACTTTACAATCAAAATAAACAGCCGATTGTTTTCGTTGAAAAATCAAGAAAATCCCTTGAACCTCCCCGGAAAATGGGAAATCAATTGGTTGGAATTGCCCCATCGCAGATATTTCCGGTTGAACGGTATTTGACCGACCAGCCGGACCTGAAATTCGACAAAAGGTAGCCCATATTTTCCGCAAATTCGCCTCTATTCAAATCAATTTTCAGTCTTGGCAGTACGCGATTCTTCAAAGTGGCCCGGGCCGAGTCCCAGGAGGGTTTGATCGTTGTCAAAGTTTTCGTTATACACGACCCGTCATTGCCGTTATCGCGCTATAAGGATCAATTGGACGATATACGTAAACGTTTATCGAATGCCGTTAATTGTATACCGTTCCAGAAAGTCATCAATAATGAGAGGGCGGCTTTAATAATGCGCGAATATGTCAAATTTAGCCTATACGATCGTATTTGTACGCGTCCGTATTTAACGAATATTGAAAAACGTTGGATTACTTTCCAAATATTGTTAGCTTTACACCAATGCCATAAAGTTGGTGTATGCCATGGTGATATAAAATTAGAAAATTTAATGATAACGTCCTGGAATTGGGTGTTATTAGTTGATTTCGCATCGTTCAAACCGACGTATCTACCGGAAGATAATCCAGCTGATTATTCGTATTTTTTCGATACATCGAGACGTAGGACGTGTTATTTAGCGCCGGAACGTTTCACAAGAGCCACAACAACCGAGAATAGTGCGTTGATTACCGAAACAGCGTGCGATAACGGCGAACTAACACCAGCTATGGACATCTTTTCAACCGGGTAATTCCTTCGAATTCAACCAAAATAACCGTTTAAAATTCGATTTATTTACAGTTGTGCTCTATTGGAATTATGGAATGAACGGCACGTACCTTTCGTTTATTCGCAACTATTATCGTACCGTGCCGGGAAATATTATCCGGACAAACATTTGGACAACTTAGAAGATTCAAATTTGCGCGCAATGATTTCTAGTATGATAGAGTTGGATCCATGTAAACGTTTATCGGCTGAAACTTATTTAGCAAAAGAACGTGGACGTTTATTTCCTGAATATTTCTATACAGTTTTACAACCTTACATGTTGATATTTTCATCAACACCGATATTACTACCAGATGAGAAGATATTGCGTTTAAAAAGCGATATTAGTAACATATTAACAGAATCGAATATTATAAAATTTACGGATAAAAACGATGAAAAATGCGATTTAGAAAAGAAATCAACAACAGATAGTGAGGGTTTAGTTTTAATTATATCGATCGTTACGTCTTGTATACGCGGTTTACACGATTGTTCATCGAAAATCTACAGTTTAGAGATTCTATTAGAATTAGGGAGATATGCAAGCGACGATATGATATTAGATCGAATTTTACCCTATATTGTAATAATTTATATTCAATGATTACGATTTTTATTGATAACTCCAATTTTAGATGCTATTAGCCAAAGATACATCGCCAAGAGTGAAGATTTGTGCTATCAATATAATAACGAAATGTTTAAATTTAGTCCAAAAATTACCACGTTCCGATTCGAATATATTCCCCGAATATATTCTACCGGGTTTAGCACCATTAGCTGTTGATTCAAATATTTGCGTTAAAGCGGCTTACGCTAAAAATATAGCAACACTAGCTGAAATCGCTTTAAGATATTTAGATCAAATTCAAAACGATTGGTATGATAATAGCAATAGCGATAATGATAATAATCATACAAATAAACAAATCTTCAATTACGAACAAGAATTACAAGCTTTACATGGCATGATCGAACAGACTGTTGGGCATTTATTGGAAGATCAACAAGCTTTAGTTAAACAAACATTAATTGAGAATGGTATAACGAAATTGTGTGTGTTTTTTGGTAAACAAAAAGGTACAATTCTTTATTGAAATTCGATGAAAATTTATAATTTCGGCAATAATTACAGCAAACGATGTCATTTTGTCGCATATGATCACATTTTTAAACGAAGACGATAAACAATTACGCGGATCGTTCTACGAATGTATCGTAGGGGTTGCTGCCTATATCGGCTGGCATTGTTCCGGAATTTTAACTCCACTACTTTTACAAGTAATTTATAATTCCATCTAAACGGTGAGGATCGTCTGTTAAAGTTCGATAGATTATTTAATAGACCATCCTCTTGACTTACTGTGAATAGTAGAAAATTTATTTATTATTGAAGGGTTTGACCGATCCTTGCGAATTTGTTGCAACGAAAAGTATAAACGCAATGTCAGCTTTAACCGAATTGGGTTTATTAACAAAACCGACATTATGTGAAGTTGTTAAGGAATGTTCAAGTTTTCTAATACATCCGAATTTATGGATACGACAAGCTGTTGTTGGTTTTCTAACAATAACGACAAAGAAATTGTCGATTTTGGATGTTCAATGTAAAATTATGCCGAATTTGAAGCCGTACCTTAAACACCCTCTAATACAAATCGACAGGTGAATTATTCGAATTAAAATCGTTTTATTGATAAAATTGATTGATTATAGGCCGGAATTGTTGTTGGATTCGTTAGTGACGCCAATACCGCGTAAAATCTACGATATGGTAGTCAAACAATCCAATATACATTTATTTTTGAAAACTTTAAAGGATTTAAAAACCGTCCGTGAATCGGTTACTACAAAAATACAACCATACCAAATTCCAGTCGAAATAAAAACAGTAAATTTAAAATAATTGATAAACAATTGTAATTAATATGGGATTATTTTAGTTTTATGAACGTTTACAAGCGAACGAAATGACCGTTCAAATGGAGGAATATTTCTTAAATATGGAACACCATTTAACTAAAATCCATAAACATAGAGCTGCTGCGAAAAACATCAAACCCAACGATGGTAAAATCGAAATAACATCAAACAACATTGTAAAATCGCACGTATTTCTATTGGGTGATTCCCAGAAGGGCGATTTTATTACCGATAGGTATTTATTATTATTAAATTTTACAAAATCTAATTGTAATCGAATTATAAAGGCTCCACCGGACGAATACTTCAGGTTCGATCGATACTAATGTAAATTCCGATTGGAATTATAGTTCGGAATTATTAACACGACATTCGGAGAGTACAAATTCCGGTGGTATGTCCTCAAGATCGACAACAAGTCGTCCATCGTCCCCATTAGGTGATAATCATACTTTTGTTAGTGCAGAACCATCAACGAATATCAGTCTACATGAACGCTCCTATATACAATATCGACGTTCTAGTTGTTATCTAGAATTGAATAAATTGAAAATGAAACAACAAGAACACTATTTGGAGGCACGTCGCGGTAAAGAATGGGCTGAACAGGAACCATGGCGCACCCGTTTACCACCACCCGAATGGCATTTAAGAGGCACTCTAGTGGCGCATTTACATGAACATCGCGGTTCTATTAATCGTTTATGTACAGTTACTGATAAGCCGTATTTTTTAAGTTGTTCTGCTGATGGTTTTGTACGTTTATGGGATTGTAATAAGATGGAAGGTAAAAATATTGCAAATCGTTCGAAACAACACTATCGTATACCGTCCGGTTGTAATATTACAAGTATGACAGTCTGTGATGGTGGTCAATCGGTTGCTGTAGCCGGACAAGATGGTACTTTAAATATTCTACGTTTAGATCCGGCCAGTTCAAAGTTTGGTTATTTTTGTAGTTTTATAAATTTTAATTATTATAAAAATTGTTAGGATGGCGACAATTCAAACACGACAATTGAGCGAGGACGATGAAGGTTTCGTTGTTGATGTCCATCAATTAGATAACGGTTTCCATAATTGTATCGTTTATGCTACACTATATGGTGGTATCATCGGTTGGGATCTACGGGCACCAACGAATTTATGGCGTTTAGATGTTGAATTAGATAAAGGCTATATTAATACATTTTGTGTTGATTCAAGTCAAAGTCTATTAACTTTAGGTACAAGTCGTGGACATTTTAAAGCGTTCGATTTACGTTTCTGTTTACCGATAAATTCGTTCGATCAACCCGGACAAGATAAAATCAATAAAGTTATAAACCATCCAACTGAACAT
Source organism: Hycleus phaleratus (assembly GCA_013841185.1). Classification (NCBI taxonomy): domain Eukaryota; kingdom Metazoa; phylum Arthropoda; class Insecta; order Coleoptera; family Meloidae; genus Hycleus; species Hycleus phaleratus. Next base: position 9,182 of record JACDRP010000932.1, on the reverse strand, counting down.
TCATGGATTATAGCAAGCGTTGAGAATAGTAATACGAATAATAATAATAAAATATTGATGTGGAATTTAGAGACGAAATCATTGGAGAAGATTTTATGGGGCAGTACATCACCACCATTAACTCACTGTAGTGTAAGTTACAATCGTTTTAAAACAACCCAAATTGATTGTATAATTTCGATAAATTAGCAAGGCCCATCGAATAGTACTTGTGCTTTATTGGCTGGTTGTATTGATCGTTCGCCGTTCGTTCTGTCCGGTGGTACAGATCAACGTTTACGTTTTTGGAATTTGAGCCAACCGGAGAAATCGTATATTGCCGCACCGGCAGCTAACGATACAATCAACAATACAAATGTAACATATCAGAGTCGGTTAATTGATGGTTTCCATGTGATTTGTGAGAATGGAATTAATGATAAATTGCGCAATTGTAATAGCGGTACGGCTAGTTTAAGTGGTGATAATTTCGATGATACACCAAGATGTGGACCGGAACAACCGCCGGCCGGCCATCGGGATTGTATCACCGATATTGCGTTATGTAAAGCGTCACAATGTTTCGTTGTTACATCATCGAAAGACGGTATTATTAAGGTTTGGAAATAATTGGAAAATGACTGACAAAATACGGCTGTGTATTTCCTTTATTTTTTCCAATTAATTAATCGTAATATAATAAACAATAACAGATATTTATCGACCACAAATTAATTTATCATTAGCCGATTTGTGTACGTTACATATAGTCGAATACGAATTTTCCATAATTTTATCACCCGAATCCTTTATTTTGTGTTTATTGTGGCGAAAATCCAGCGAATTTGCGTCATAGATTATCGCCAACAACAATAAAAAATAGACGATTGTCGGTTTCATGGTGAATCACAAGTCTTTGTTCTTATAATTTATTCGAACGTTGTCGGAATAAATTGATTTTTAAACAGGCTTCTACAATTTTTAGTTTAACAATAAGATTAACAAAATAACGACTTACCGGTAATCGTGTCTGTTAGATATGAAGATTGAATTTATATAATTTCTATAATTTGTAGTAAAATTGTTAATAAAATAGCGGTTTTAGGGTTACAACCACAGTTACGAAAATCCAATGAAATATGTTTATTGAGTTGATCTGACAAGATTGCGTTACGATTTTTGTTTATATGGACACAATTCGATTGGATTATGGATTTTCTTGAATGGTTCTTTATTGCCATTATTGTAAAATTGGGAGTAATCGTGCAATATTCGATAAACTTGAAGAATTAGAATTCAAAGTAAATTCTTTTCTTGATACAAATTGCGAATATATACCACAATTTATGGTGATATTTTTGACTATAATCGATTTACTATTTTCCATAAAAATATAAAAATCGCAGTTTAGATTATACGCTCATAAGTCTCTGATTACAGATTAATTAACAGAACTGTCACCACGTGGACTAATCAACGAAAAGCGTCAGTAATTTACAACCACAATAATGCAAACCAATTTAATGTTTATTGAGTTAATTTTACAACATCAGTTTATTTTAAATGTGGACATAACTCAGATGATTTGTGTACCCGACAGATTTCCTCGTATCGGTAATAGAATGGTACGTTCAATTACCAATCTTGAAGTAATCGTGCAACATTCTCACCAACTGACCAACCAAAACTTGTAACAATTAGAATCCAAAGTAAATTCTTCATTTTCTTGGCAGAATCGGCGTAAAATTGCAATTTTTGTCACAACATCCGGTCTATTTCCAAACGGCGAGGATTGTTCAATTGCACCAATTATAATCAAATTTTCTGTTGTCTCGTTGATTGTAAAAATTGAAATTACACGCTTATTCTCGAATTAACAGAAATGTCAACATAAACTTGCGATCAATGATTTACAGTCTACGGCCGTAATTGCGACAATCAACCGCTAATAAATTAGAATTATGGCGGTTTTTGTGGCGGTACAGATTAAATTAATCCTACAAGATTTAAATCAAAGTAATCGAAGACTATACTGGCAGATTTCTTCTTTATCGTTGAGCATCATTTGGTGTTTTGGTTGTTTGTAATCGATCTAATTGTGCATCCAGAATTAGCCTGTAAATTTGTAGATTTTTATTGTTTTACCGATAAAACTAACCGGAAGAATGGTTAAATTTGTGTTACAACATCACACGATTATTTTTACGTTAATGCGTCTATAAAAACGTAAATTGCAGTGTTTTGTGTTAAAGGAAAACCAAGTGTGTTAAAAAAGCAATAATTTATATTAATTTCTTGTTTTTAATTAACATTTCTATAATTTTAGGTACATAATTGCTAATTGTATAAAACTGGAACCTGGAACAATCAACAAAAAACCTTGTATCGGTAATACAAATAAAATAATCACTCATACTTCATTAAGAATTGTTTATAGCCTCATTTGAGTGATAACACGAATTGATATCAGTAAGGACATACGGGATTTCCAACACGTCCAGGATACGCTAACGAGTCAACGGCGTGCACCCGGCAGATTTCTTTATATCGACGATTACCGCCCTCTGAGCCGCCGTAATATTTCGGTTGTCTTCTACGTACTGGTTGATTATAATAGCCATAATCGCTGAAGAATCTTAGAAATGGTGACGGTGCACTATTCACTTCAATTAACAATAGAATTGTAAAAATTACAAGAAATTGAAGATTTTTCATTTTTATTATTGTGGGACTACACTGGTGTCTCCCAAATAATTAATGTAAATTTGATAAGGGATCATCGAATATTTATATAGAATAATCGGATGATAGACGCAAGCGCGTCCATAATTTTATTCAATTTTATCTTTGTATGTTTACTTCTGAAAGGATACGGTTAAGGTCATCCAGAAGATTAACAGAGAATTTTAATCGGAACGGGGAATTCTAGAATCTCTTTGTTCAAAGAAGGAAGCCCTATTTGAATATCAAATGATCAATGACACATAATTGAGAGAACAAAACAAGATGTTTGTATTCAAATATTACGTGTATTGATTCAATTCGATTTTCCGTGAATTTGCTAAATTTTCAACAAATCACACAGTCAAGGATCTTGCTAATAAAACACAGGATTCAATATAATCGCTTTATTCCCAAAGATTACCCAGGCAATTCCATAACTGTAATTTATTAACGATACGATGCTTTAGTTGATGTTAGCCGTCAGATGGTGGCGATGGTGGTTGTGGTAGTTGTGGTATTATAACACCCCCTTGTGGGGTTGGGCACAAATATTTATTTTCGGGGAATACCACGCATAGTATTGGTTGTAGAAAGCCAGGTGGTCCTAGGTTTTCCACATATTTTGGAGAGTGCACTGGGACACAATTCGCAAAACCAAAGAAAACGGTAAACACTAAAGTGAGAATACTTTTAAATTTCATTGTTGTTGATTTAGATGACTTCTAAATCTTGCTCAAAAATCGTAAGTATTTATACTTTGAAACTGGTCGAATTTTTAATATTTGCGAATATTGTTAAATAGTTATAGTTAATTAACATTTTTTAGATTACTTTCGAATTTTGCAATTCCATTTTCATATAAAAAAGCAATTATTACAAACGCTATTATTAGCATTAGCGTTTAGATTTGCAGAAAAAAATGCATGAAGGTGGAAAATTTTTCAAATTTTTTGGTGGGTGAGTATAATTTGGTATGCTGGTACTGCTCCTTCGTGCGGCCAAATTTTCTGTTCTATAGGAGTATCATTTTAGATCTTTTCCCAAATTTGTAATACTGGTACTGGTCCTTCGTGCGGCCGAAACTTCTGTTCTGTAGAAGTATCATTTTAGATTTTTTTCCAACAGACTACAATGATTTCAGCTAAACACTAAAAAGCAATCAGTTCCAAAATTTCTCAGAAATTATTGCTTTAATAATAGTCCTTTAGATTGGAGGCTTCGTATCAATTTAACTAAGAGTCTAAAATTTCTAGGGCCTGAAAGCCGTAGTAACCGCTAAATTTCCTTCTATTTGGGCTTTTTATGTTTTAATGGACCATAGTTGTGAATAATCTTGTTTATCTTTGTAAGTAAACAAGTAATTAAAATAAATAATCGTAAAATTGTTATTAACACTGAAACCGCAATAATAAAAATTGTTTTTCTGCGTTAAAACGGTTTTCACATAAAACAACGATAATTTCTGTTTTTGCTGATTTTGATGCAACAAATAGTTTAAATTTAGTTCTAAAGACTTCAAAAGGATAGAATTTTCTTCATTGATAGACGAAAATTTCGTCTATTCAGGTTTCGATATTGAATAATACAATTAATTTGATTATTTTACTTTATTCTCGCCCAAAATCATCGTAATTTACAATTTTTATATCAACGATGAAGTCGTAAGTTTATCTACGGCCACCAGCCCGGTGGCAAGGGCTTTCTCTGTGGCGCCAATGGCTCAACATGAGCGCTATGGTGTCTCGGTGGCCGACCATGTGGTTCACAATTCACACCAATCAATCCCAATAAAATGGTGAAAATTGGAAATAATAAATAGGCGAAATTCATTGCAAACTGTATTTTTTGTACAGTTGTAATGATTTTCGAATAAAAATGAAGCCTATATATACTTGTATTTATATTTGTTGGGCAATCAATCGGAATTAATGATTTTTTTAGAAGGTAACGCAGAATTATTAAAAAACTAATTGGTCATAAATTGCAACAATTTTAATGAGTATGTATATTTTCTTTTCCTAATTTCCATAAGGTCTTATTTTGTTGATAACGTTATCACACTGGCAGCGTTGCTATAAAGATTGTATTTACTTTTTCGGTTGAATGTTGATCTTGAAACTAGAAGTCTTATTTTTAAGTTTTGATGGGAGAACTGGAAAAAATCTTGTATGGCATACGTGAATAGAAACCAAAATTATCACGCTTGGCTTTTCCGTGAATAAAATAGCGCTTTATTCACTTGTACCTTGGTTATTTCTATCCTAAACCTGCTATTTTCAAAATTTATATTGCACAACAAATAAATCCCAATGCTTCAGGTCTAACTCCATAACTAAAGAGTACAAGGTTAACATGATAGGACTAGTACGTTATCTGATTTAGGTTTCGATATTGAACAATGAAATACAAGTAAATTTGATTGATTTATTTTATTTTCACCTCAATTTAGAATTTTCATATTGATGGTGATGATTAGCGCCGTCTATTTACCACCACCACAGCCTGGTGGCCAGGGACATCTTTGTGGCACTAACGGTCTGACATGGCCGCGATCTTCTTTCGGTTCACATTTCACACCAATCAATCCAAACAGAATGGTGAAAATTAAAATCAACAAATAGGCAAAATTCATCGCAAATTGTACTTTTTGCTGTACAGATGCAAGTGATTTTTGAATAAAAATCAAGTCTATATATACTTATCAATCGGAATTAATGATTTTTTTTTAATAAATTCCTAATCTAGAAGGTATCGCAGAATTATTAAAAAACCAATTAGAAATATGTAACAATTTTATTGATTCGTTAATGAGTATTTTTAGCAATAACGTCAATGTTTTCTTTTTCTAATTGCCATTAATAAAGTCATATTTTGTTGATAACGTTATCACATTGGCAACATTGAAGAAAGCGTTGCTATAAAGATTGTATCCATTTTTTCGATTTGAATGTTGATCTTGATGTCGAAACTGGAAGTCTTATTCTCGAGTTTTAATGAGGGAATTGGGAAAAATCTTGTATACGTGAATAGAAACAAAAATTATCACGCTTAGCTTGTCAGTGAATAAAATTGCGCTTTATTCACTTGTACTATGGTTATTTCTATTTTAAACCTGCTATTTTCACAGAAAATATACAATTTATATTGCACAATATTCATATTGAACAACAAATAAATCTCAATGCTTCAAATCTAACTCTTTAGATAAAGAATTGAAGAAGTTGAACAGATGAAATCTCGTTATTGTAAACATGATAGGCCCAGTAAAGGTACAAAATTTTCGTTATTTGATTTAGATTTCGATATTGAATAATAAAATACAAGTAAATTTGATTTGTTTATTTTATTTTCACACAATTATTGCAATTTAAAATTTTCATTTGAAAGATTTCAAGGTAGTTTTCCAAAAAACTTTGTTGTTCTTTAAAATTCCCTCTAAGGCTATTTTATTTATTTCCAAAAACAACGAGTTATCGATTATTACACATTGTTTCGACACTAAATCGAAAAACGGTACAATACAGGGTTCAATTTTTGGCAAACTAGCGGCCTGGTAATTTTCTTGGAGTTTCGGAAGCGCTTTTCGTTTTCTACAAATTGTCAGATTTGATTATTAAGTCTTATCCCAACTCCAACATTGCTTAAATTGAACGAAAATAACGAAAATACTGATCATTTTTATTCGACAATAAATAACCAGGAATATTTAAAACAGTCTTTTTTGGACGATGTAGAACACGCAAGCTATAAAGAACATGAAAGCAAAGAACATTAGAACTTTATCGGTGAATTCGCGCCGTCCATATTTCGCCAACAATTTCCCCGATTGACTGATTGTCGTTGACGTGACTTTCAATTCTTCTTGGGTCCCCTGTACCGTATCCGAGGATGTAACCAAAGTGTCCAACGTATCAGCACTTCGTTTCGTTGTATCGGCTAACTGTCGACTAATCGATAATAATTGTTCGGTAACATTTGAGCTCATTTTAACTAAATTCTCTTTATCGTGTTTCTGGCGTTGTCTCAGTACTGTTTCGTCACTTTTCGGCTTCAATAATTCATCGCGTGTATTCTTCTCTATAGCCAACATTGATTTGATATTGGCCCTTTTAAAAGCATCCATTGTTGCAGCTAATTGTTCCCGATACGTTACGATATCTTTCAAATAATTGGCATTCTTGCTCTCTTTGGCTATATCGCCGAATTTATCGATGAACTTTCGTAGGGCGGCAATTTTCGAACGGCCCGCGCTATTTAAACCGTGCAATTCGGATAGCGAGCCGGCGCATGCGTTGATATCCTGTCATTTGTTCAGAGAAAAGAGGACAATAATAAAATTGATAACGATGAATTTGACAATTTAATTAAATTGGACACTTACTTGAATTATTGCCTTTAATTGTAGATTATGTTCAACGATATCTTTACGGAGCGTTTCTAATAAATAATCGTTCGATTCCATTTCGTTTCAATATCGGAAAAAATTGGTGTGGAATGTAGTTGAATGTGTAACTTTTGGCCGATAGATGGCGCACTTTGTGGCGGTGAAAGTTGAAATTTTAAATTTAAAATCGCATCGCAAATACACAAATTGTTGATTATAATTTCAGATAAATTCAACCACACGGAACGGTTACAATAATAAACTGTTAGTGTTGAAATAAAATTANTTAGTGTTGAAATAAAATTATTGGTGGCACAAAATTAAAAAAATTGCAATTTTGTGCATTCTAATCAAATGAATTACTTATTTTTTACGTACAATTTTTATTATTTGTATTTATTTTTAATTATTGCAAATATTGTGCTCCATATTCGAAGACCTTAACACACAAAAGAAGATAACAGTTAGGATATCCGTTCTAAGGATAGTTATTTTTGAGATTCTTTTTATCTCAATGTTAACAATTCTAACCTTGACTCGTATTGTAATCAAATCGCGACGATTCCACAAATTAAGAGTCTTAACAACAATTAAACTCGCGTATTATTTCCATTAATAATAGGCTAAATATCTATTACAGATAACAACAATATTAATTGATTAATTATAATTAATTTTATCAAATAGCCTCCGAAACTAGGACTTAAATCAATGCAATGTATTCCAACAGAAGGCTTGTTAAAATTTTGATTTTTTAATCTAAAAATTGCCCGAAACTGCATGATTTTGATTAGTAATTTTGCGAATCACGATCCTTGAAAAATTGTAAGTTTACGGTCAATTCATCAAAATTTAATATGGAAATTTTGAAAAAAATACCTTTATCACTAACGCGAATTTCTTACAATTATTGAGTAATAATATTTGTTATCTTTTGTAAGTAGTATATTAATTAAAGGAGATTTCATAGCTGATTTGCGAAATATCTAAGGTAGAGCCCCATAGGGCAGGAATTTTAAACATAAATCTCATTAAAATTTTATTCGTAATTCTTCACTGTTAACGTTCGACGACAAATTCTGGATCAATAGTTGGCGTTTTCTCAGAAATTTCGGCACTATTTGTTTAAAATTTGGAGTTTAAATCGTTTTATTGTGGCGCATCCACCATTTTTACAATCAATAAACGTAGCCTTCGATTTTTATCAATTTCGCCAAAATCATACAAGATATCAGAAAGTAGTTTTTACTATCGAATTCTACAATAAATAAGCTTTCCGACAGTAGTAAATAGTTGATTGTTAATTATATCCAAGTGTATTTGAGAAATTTTTACTAACTAATTAAAATTTTAAATTCCAACTGCAATAGAAATCAGGTAAGAAATAATGCAAATTCATAAATTCCAATCATTATTTATTAGATTTCAAAAGTTCTTCAACTATAATGGACGTTTTTGTGGTATATATTCAGGGCATTATTTAATTTAGCACAAATAAATTAATCAAATTTTACAAAATATATTGATAGTTTTATAAGAAATTTAAATTGCATGATCTCTCTAATTTATCAGAACAGGTCCTTGGTAAACAGCGAGACCAACAACGTCGACATCTTCTTCTTCGTAATCTATGTAAACAATTTACCTCACTTAAACTACAGAAGATTACGAATAACAATATTATAATGTAAATTAATCTCATCTTGAAAGTATTTTATCAGCAATACTTTGCAGCTTTGTAAAGGGATTTTTTTATATTAACAGGTATATATAGTCATGAACAAATTAACAATAACTTTTTATTATTATTTTACTGGCCAATATATATACAAATTTCAAGATAAAATCGTTGATTTATTACGATTATCAAAATCAATCAACAGTGTGGAATTTTGAGACAATAAAATCAATCTCTTATCGGTGTTAAATTTAGTCTTATGAGAAAATATAAACTATAATTTCTATTCAAAAAGGGTTAATAATTAGTAAAGCTGTAGAAAGCGGTAAATTTTGCTGTGCATTTTACCAATTTTTCGATTTTATCCGCCACTATTCTATTTGGTTTAAGGCTGTCGCTCGAAATGAGCGGTAACAT
>JACDRP010000931.1:0-17659 GCA_013841185.1 Hycleus phaleratus | reverse complement strand
ATTTCAGAAACTTTCATAAATTAGAACTTCCTAAAACTTCTAATGGGCCAGCCACTTGGCTCACTCTGTATATGGATAGCGCTTTCCTTAGTTTCGCCTATAGCGCCCAGAACGTAAACAAGTTAGGCAACACATTATATTTATGCAGGAAAAATTGAATGTTTTGTGTCAATCACAAACCACTTATAATTATAGTAATTAATCTGTATTAGATTAATTGCATAGTTGGATGCAAGATTTTAATAGATCTATTAACAATAATAATTGACACAATTTGTATTTTTTTGTTTTAGAAAAATCCAAAACTTTGGCCTTTTCTAAATACTCGCCTGCAGAAGTAATTTTGGTTGCCTATTAATATATGCCACACAATTTTGAGATAAAGCGCTATCTATAATATGGTTGATCTATGACGCGCTTAGTTTGATTAATCATCGAACATTCTCGATGTTTTATCAAAACATTGAGCAAATAATAGAAACTGACGTAAATGGATTAATTCTACATAAAAATTAAATAAAGAAAATAGAAACAACGGTTAACTGTTAAACGTCATAAAACTGATTTCCTGCCAACTAAGGTGACTGTATCATTGGACTAATTATAGGCGATATTTATCATTATATTAATAAAACAAAGAATTGCTTGTACATTTTTATAACAATTCCACAAATACAAAAGTATTTTATTGAATTTTGTTGTGTATTTCGTTTTAGTTTATTAATTTTACACAACTTACTCTATTCTTAATGTTAATGCATTGTCTGCTCGGTTATTACGAAAAAATTATTTCTGTTAATCAAAAATAAGTATTTATTTATAATTTTAAACTACAAAACAGTAACGTATAGGTTCTGCAAATTTCATATTTTCTATTTGGAGTTTCATTTAAAATTGGCGCTTCATTTAAATCATATGTACCAACTTCAAATCATAATCAGTTACACAATGAGTGGTGTTGCCATATTTATTCTTTTGTTTCACAATTTTTGGAATTTTTCTAATGTATATTATGTACAATTCAAATTGGTGTAATCATAATGAAGAGAAATTGATATTGTTCTAATGATAAGACTTTAATTATTTCACAGATTTGTATTTAATTTTAAATGTATTTAAAAATTCAATGCCTTAACCTGGCAACATTGAGTAAATTTAGGGTGGGAATTCGTCATCTTGCGGTGCTACAATTAGATGTTTAACTGTCAGAAAAAATTTGACAGATGAACTGTCATCAATTGTAATTGTTAAAAATTCTCGCAAAAGAATTACAAATTAAAAACCAATAATTGTTATTTTTTATGTACTGGATTAATTCCAGAGATTTAAACAGTTGTACTGATTATTTATTAATATTTGTGACTTGTCTACTGCCTCGCGTGAAAATGTCAAGTACTGGTGATCGACACATGTATCATAATAATAATAATGACACGAGCAGTGATACTGAAGATTATGCTGATGACCGTCGTCGCCGTGTATTTAAAAATCGTATGAGGTATATAAGTCATAATTTATTTATTTATCTGTTTTATTTACTTGAATCAACCAGTTATTATTCTTTCGTTTTTTCATTTATCATCAAGTAAACTATCATTAAAATGATAATGAACTGTACTCGTGTATTTGTATGTTAGTATTGATGATTATAACATATATATGTATATGTATATATAATAATAGATGAGTTTTAGTTGGAAAAAGAGAGAAGTCGGTGAAAGTCTAAAAGGTGCACCATATAGTCTTTTAAAACTAATAATAATAATAATAATAATAACGTGAAGATAAACAAATTTCAAGATCCATTGTTTTTTATTGTGTCGTAGAAATTAAACAAACGAACAAAAAAATAACAGTATATTTACGCAACAATTTCTGTTTTATATTTAGTAACGCAATTGTTACCACCGGTGGTTCACAGATTATCATTAAAAAAAAAAGAAACCCGAATAATAGTGCTTTTCGTAATTTGTGTGAGGATATTATTGGTGTTGTTACTGTCTGCTATTGTTTCATTTGTTATATGAATGAGTTCAATGATTAATCCAAATAATATTGCTTTGCGTAGTTATGGATCGTGTTCGAAGCCAAAACCGTGCCTTGTACAACGTTCATCGTCCCTTTCGGACCCTCGGTGTCATTCTGTAGCTACGCCTAAGCAATGTCACAATGCATCCCGTAATAGGCAAGTAGTTGAAAATCATTTTTCTTTAAACATTTTGGCGTTAGATACATTTTTATTTTCATTCTAATTAATGGAATAATTGCATGTCATTATCGGAGCAATTGTTGAAAGATTTAGCCTTTGTATATATAGGGTGATTCNTTTTCTGTCGATAAAGAAAAACATGTATGTCTTAGAATTCGATGGAAAATAACATATCGAAATTTCATTAAAATCGAAGGGGGGACACCTGGGAATGTTTCCTAGTAAGATAGACTTTTCGATAATCTATTGACAACTTTTATTTAATTGAAAAACATGCATTTAGCCTTAAACAGATGAAACAATGTAATTGTAATGCTTCTAAATCACATTATAAAAATAAAATTTAATTAAATTATGACGAGCAATTCCTCCTATCATGGTTCTAATCATCATCAATAACTAATTTTAAATAAAAATGTTCTACGAATTTAATTTTATGTTTTTCTAAAAATAAACTTTATCATTATTTTTTAAGGATTTTATCAAAATTTGTTAGATTTGATTAGAATCGGGTGTATTTTGTGTCATTGCTCTTATTAAGTAAAAATTTCAATGTGTAATTGGAAATTTGAAATAGTTAGAAGTAAAAATTAATTTGTTCTTATCACGACACGTTTCTCAATTAATTTCCTTGAACATTGATTTTTTCTAATAATTAATTAATGTGTTATCAGTGTCTATAAAAGTGTTTCAATTTTATTAATTTAGAACAAAATAAGTCGTCGTTATTGAAAATTTTCCATATTTATTTTGGAATGAATATTCTAAATTAGAAACAATTAGTATGACAAATGCATAAAGATAGTTTCATATTTGTTTTTACTAAACATTATTGTATGTATTTATGACGTTAATGTTTAAATTAGCATACAAATCTCTGTTTAAATAAAGTATTTTTTGAGAAGAAATCCATTCATTTAAATTTTTATTGTTGTAGAGGACGAAATTTGTTACCATCAACAACAACATCAAAAAATCAATCAGCATCAAATCCATCAACGTCGAATATGACAACAAATACAAGTGATGATCGTGTAACGTTAGTTGTTGATAATACACGTTTTGTTGTTGATCCAGCAATATTTACTGCCCATCCAAATACAATGTTAGGACGTATGTTTAGTTCAAATTTAGAATTAACACAAACCAACGAACGTGGTGAATATGAAGTAGCTGAAGGTATATCGGCTAGTGTATTCCGTGCTATTTTAGAATATTATAAAGGTAGTTTAATTAAATGTCCCCCATCAGTATCTGTACAAGAATTACGGGAAGCTTGTGACTATTTATTGGTGCCTTTTGATGCCAACACTGTACGATGTCAAAATTTAAGTGAGTTTAAATTAAAATTACGAATTAATTATAAAAAATACTATTGATTGTTTTGTAATTTAGGAGGGTTATTACACGAATTATCCAATGAGGGTGCTAGATGCCAATTCGAAGTATTCCTTGAAGAATTAATTCTACCATTAATGGTGAATTCAGCACAACGTGGTGACCGTGAATGTCATATTGTTGTATTATTAGATGACGATACGGTTGATTGGGATGAAGAATATCCACCACAAATGGGCGAAGAATATAGCCAAACTGTTAATAGCACTGCCATGTATAGATTTTTTAAATATATAGAAAATAGAGATGTGGCAAAACAGGTCCTTAAAGATCGAGGTTTAAAGAAAATTCGTTTAGGAATTGAAGGTAATTTGTCAATAATTCAATTAATTAAAAAAAAAGAAAATTAAAACAGGGACAAAAAAACTTGTTTCAAAAAGGTTATCCAACTTATAAGGAGAAAGTCAAGAAACGACCAGGCGGCCGGGCTGAGGTCATTTATAATTATGTCCAACGACCATTTATTCATATGTCATGGGAGAAGGAGGAAGCTAAAAGTCGTCATGTTGATTTCCAATGTGTTAAATCGAAAAGTGTAACAAATCTAGCTGAGGCAACAGCCGATCCAGCATTAGAATTAGATGCACGTGGTAATATAATTGTGGCTGTTGATCAACCGGCATTAGATACACCACCATTATTACCATTAGATTTACCACAAATGATCGATAACGATGAGGGGGCGGTTGGGGGACCACCGGAATTAGATCCACCAAATCATGTTGATGAATCCAATTAAATGATTAACAAATATGGGAATAGTTTGGATGTTATTGCCTAAAATTCAATATTACACTTCGCACTTTATAAATATTTATATCTGTAATTGAATATCGTTTTTTTTTCGAATGATCTTAATCGAAATTTTATAATCCGTAATTGGTGTTTGCATTTTTATATGTTTACATACACGATCGGCAAAGATAAATCAATCTCATATATAGCGAATACCCAACCAAGAAGCGAAATAAATTGTAAATAATCCTAGAGAAAGAGGAATGTGATACTGTTAAATGTTTTAATTTAATGATTGTTATCTCTATTGCAAAAGAATCGTTTTAACTTTCGGCACATACTTATCAATTACACCAAAAAGACATATGTGTGATAGATTGTTGTAAAGAAAATCATGCATGTCGCCTTTTGTTTTAAAAAAAAACCGTCAACGCTATTAACACTGCTATACTAAATCGTAAATACATATTGGCTGTGTTTTCGTTTGTTTTCATTTGAAATTTTAATAAGAAAACCAACACTCGAAAATGTAATGACATTCCTCTAATTGTCCAAAATTTTTGCGAACCCTTGAGACTGAAAATTTGTAGATGTTTGCTCATTATCTCTACTATTTGTGTCGTTCTTTGTAATTCTTTTTAAAAGAAAATAACAGGAAATCATTGCTTTGCTTTTTAATACTAAATGTAGTTTAAGAATTTTATATAATTATTACTGTTAGTTATCAATAAAAATGTAAAATACGTGGTGTATTTATGATATAAAATATTTATTTAGATCCTTCATTAACTAACGGTTCTTGCAAACGAAAACAATCACTAACAATTTTCCATTTATCACCCTGTGCAGTTACCACGAAATTTTGTTGGAAGATCTTCGGTGCGCGTTCTTGATACTTTACATTACCACTGACTTGTATTAGGAATGTTAATTGGCCATTAACAGCTGTATCTAGGATCGGTTGGGCATCTAATGTACTGACTGTATGGTCAGACGTTGGTAGGTCGATGAAGAATTTTTGTATTCTTTCGTTACCATTAACACCATTACCATTCCAAACTAGCAGAGCAGTATCGAGATACAAACGCGACATCATCTACAATATAATAACAATAAACGAGTTATTTCCTGGTAAATTATTGTAAATAAACACTAACATGTCGTCTTTTATCTGATGTTTCATAGTATAATTTTATAAACTCTTCAGCCACGCGGCAAGCTTGGTCTACTTTGGCTCTAGCAATCTACAATAAATTTTAAATAATTTTTCAACAATTATGAAATTTAATAAAAATACCTGAGACATTTTTACAGAAATTGAGGTTATCTTGAAAAAGTGAGGTTAAATTACTGGTGTTAATTGTAGCTCGTCTACCAATAACTTATTGCTATGTTGTCAAATTTAGCTTTACAATTTAAAGAATTCTTGTAAAATATAAAACAATATTTACCTCTAGCACTATTATAAAATCAATAATTAATATAATTGTAGCAGTTTTTATTGTTCAATTATCTAAAATTTTTCAAATTGAAATATTTAATGATCTACATCTCTGTTAATTATACTTAAACTTCCAGTATAATTATTAGAGCATGTGCAGTTATTTGGGATGCGATGATAATGAAATAATTTACAAACATTATCGATTATTTACATTTAATTTAATTATTGTTATTGTGTAATTATTAATTACAGGCGACATTTAGTTTAGTTGTGACTTTAGCCACAATTATCGGTTATCATGGCCAACTATTTTTGTTTCAAATGGAAAAATTCCAAAAATAAATGACCAATGCTGGTCGGATTTACTGAAAAAATGTAACAAATCTTATAAATTTTCAAATTATAACGATATTGCCCGATAATTTTTGTTTAAATTAGATTAATATAAATTTCTATTATTAAAAGTAGATTAAAAATATCGTAGTAACAATAAAAAAGGAAACAATGCAGCTCAGGTGGCAAAGACGGCTTTGTTATGCGTAAGTGGGCGTAACGCCAGTTGTAATGAATGAAAAGAGAGGAAGATATCGATTGAATTAACATACGGCACGCTATATAACTCGGAATAAAAAACCATAAAATAATACATTAATTTAAATGGCTATTGTTTAATAAATTAGTAAATCTAAGTAAAATTGTTGCAGAATTTACATGGAAAATTGCACGTCCCCGCCAGAATTCGTACGTCAATTTTTTTGTTCCAACCAATATACACACAATATTGGTATCATGTGACCACCATAGACTGCTTGATCTCGTCACATACACACTCGGGGAGATTTTTCTAACTGGGGTGATGGCGCCAAATATTGATCCTTTATTACATCAGAATTAAAATTGAATAATTTATGAATTTTTTTCGTATAAAAAGGTGAGATTTTCAATTGAAATAAACTATGTTTGAATGATTATTGGAACAAAATGATAACAAGAAAGAATTAGATAAAATGATCAATTCAAAAAGCCCACACCGTTCACCTCTCTGTCTGTCTATCTAGTTATCTATCTATCTATCCATCTACCTCGGAATGCATAATGAGGACATATTGGTTAAGACAAAGATAGAGGAATTCGTTTTAAAATTGACGTTTTTATTTTTTTGGATGGATAAATTGATTTGTTTGAGGATTTTAACTAATTTTTTGATTATTTTTGAGAATTTATAAAACAAATTAATTAATTTGTGGGTGATTGTTGTTTGTTTTTCTTATATGAAGATATTCAATTGAAATGAGACGGATGTCTGTTCTAGCTGCACGTCAACTGTGCACACAAGCGCCCCCTATATTGTCAATGTTGTTAGGCTTACCAAATGGAGTCTAATGGAGTCGATTTAATAAAAATCCATTGAGAATCAATCAAAACCATGAAAATCCATATAGAAATGGTAAAGAAACATAATATTATTATATTTAGTTTATATTAGAATTGTGTAAATTAATGTGTGTGCGTGTGTTCAATACAAAGTGGAAATGTTTACAATGTAGACATGGGAGCCACCTCTGCTATTTGTCTGTCTATTTTACGGAATTATCACCTGTATTTATTTAATAACAAATTATTATTTAAATTTATTACTATTCAGGTTACTGTATTAGCTTGTATTTGTTTATTGGAATGATTGTTAAATTGGAATTTTCAACAACATTATTGTAGCCAAAGGCAATGTATCAACATTTTTATTTCGTCTCCTCTTTTTTTTTTTGATCTGTAATTACCATCAATCTTTTACAAGTTAATGGACTTACAGTTGTTGTTATTATTATTATTATTATGATTATGATCAAACATTAAATTTCAGCTGGAAATAAGACGTTTATCTAACAATGATTTTATTGTTTTAGACATGATAACAAGGTGCGATATGTATGGTCCATTCAAAATAAATATGTAGTAAGTATTTGTTTAGAATTTTACAATGGTTATTATCGATGGACAAACGTAAAATTTCGAATTGGACGATTGAAAACAAAATATTTGAAGGAGCATTTGATTTTTTTAGGTTGGGCAGAATTCATAACTGCCTGCACAATTTCAGTGCAATGTCACAGAGAGGTAAAAGGCCTAATCGTTCTGAAGATGGATCAGTACCTGTTAAAAGGCGTAAGGTTAGTTATTTTTACGTTATTCACAAAATATTCCTAAGATGTACGTTTTGTTTAATTGTTGTATTTTTGTATGGGTATACGTAGCGTACGACGGCGGAGGAGGAAGAAGCGGCCTCCTTGGCGGCAGCAACATCAGCAACAGTTACATCAACACCAGCATTATCAACAAATACAGCTACAACAACAACTACTACTACAACAACACCAACATCATCAACAACAGGTGTATGGCAGCCACGTTCAAATGATCTAAAAAGTATCTATAATCGTACAACAACAGAAGCACCAGCTGAATTATTTCGTAAAGATTTGATTAGTGCAATGAAATTACCTGATTCTGAACCATTAGCATCGAATGAATATTGGGTAATTGTTGATCAATGGAAACAAGAGTGGGAACGTGGTGTACAAGTTCCTGTTAATCCAGATTCATTACCAGAACCCAGTGTTACAGTTACACATTGTTCACCAATTAAACCACAACATGAATTTAAATTGTATGTATTTTATTCTATATTTATTACTACTATTAATTGAATATTTATCAATTTTAAGGCCGAAAAATAAATATATCCGTATAACAAAGGATGAAAATTTTAAAGTGGATGAGCATGTATTATCGAATGCTCCGGCACAAGCTGAAGCAGCATGTTCATATGATTTAGATGAATGTGATGTAGCATGGTTGAAAATATTAAATGCTGAACGTGCAATGTCTGGTTTATGTTCAATATCTGAAGATAAATTAGAACGTGTTATTGAACAATTTGAATTAACATGTTGGGATAAAATACAATCAATATTACGTAATGAAGAAGGTCTTGGTATTGAATATGATGAAACTGTTATATGTGATGTGTGTAGATCACCTGATTCAGAAGAAGGTAATGAAATGGTGTTTTGTGATAGTTGTAATATTTGTGTACATCAAGCTTGTTATGGTATAACAAAAATACCAGATGGACAATGGTTGTGTTGTACATGTAATTTAGGTAAACGTCCTGAATGTGTATTATGTCCAAATAAAGGTGGTGCAATGAAATGTACACGTTCTGGACAAAAATGGGCGCATGTATCATGTGCATTATGGATACCTGAAGTTAGTATAGGTTGTGTTGAAAAAATGGAACCAATAACAAAGATCTCTAGTATACCAGCTAGCCGTTGGGCATTAATTTGTGTATTATGTCGTGAACGTGTTGGTGCATGTATACAATGTTCAGTGAAAACATGCAAAACAGCATATCATGTAACTTGCGCCTTTAAACATGGTTTAGAAATGAGAGCAATAATTGAAGATGAAAATGCTGATGATGGTGTTAAATTACGTTCATATTGTGAAAAACATAGTAAATCAAGTAAAAAAGAGAAAAGCGTATGTTCTGGTTCAGAAGATGATGATAGTAAACGAAAGAAACGCAAAGATATGACATCAGAAGAAAAGAATCAAGCAAGAGCGGCACGTTTACAAGAAATTGAAGCTGAATTCTATAAACATGTATCGATAAAAGATGTCAATATACATTTAGATATTGACAATGATGTATTACCTTATATTTATAATTATTGGAAATTGAAACGAAAAGCTGGCCATAATAAACCATTATTACCACCAAAATCAGAAGATGTTGATATGCTCTCCCATAAACGTGAACAGGCTGATCTCGAAAAAATGAAAATGTTCGTACAATTACGACAAGATCTGGAAAGGGTTAGGAATTTATGTTATATGGTTAGTAGACGTGAGAAATTGTCACGAACATTTTTCCGTATGCGTGAACAAACATTTCATAAACAAGCAGCTGTATTAGATTCATCAATAAATTTGCCAAATGTTGTTGCACAAGCGGTTATTGAAGCCAATCATGGCCCATCAATTTATGATCGTTTATATTCACATCATTTAGCTGAAGATCATACAACAGATTTTGATTTAATATTATCTAGAATTGTTGGTACAAAATCACCATCAGATTCTAGTGATGAACATAAACCAGAATTAAATGGTTTATTAAAAGATGTTAAAAATAATCCGTATAAAAAAGTTTATGTGAATGGTTCATCACAACGAAGAAGTCGAAGTTTATATGGTAGTAGTTTATCAAGTGCCAGTAGTAGTGATGAAAGACCAAAAGATAATAAAGAAAATCGTCTACAATCACATTCTAATTCGGATGATGAAAAACCATCATTAGTAATAACAAAGAAGAAACAAACATCTCCGCGTAAAACTAATAATAATAATAATAATAATAACAATAATAATAATAATAACAATAACAATAATAATAATAGTAATAATAGTAAAACTAATGAACGACGAAAGAAACGACATAGTGCTTCGTCGCGTGGCGGTGCTAGTGGTAGTGCTAAAATTGACAGTAGTAGTGAGGACGATAATACGACAAAATCACAACAGACTAAAAGAGATTGGAAACAATTTTCGCGATCGCGTTTACGACAAGTTGAACGTGAATTGGGCATTTCCGGTAGTGATAGTGATGAGTTGATGCCACCAACTCATATAATACGTAAAACAGACTCTAGAGCAATGTCTTTTATTTATTCAGATAGTGATAGTTCAGATGTGTCTATGAAAAATGATGATAAATCATCAAATGCGGCAAGTGATTCACAACAAAGTCGTTTAAGGACTAAAGCGGCTGTTAAAGAATTCTCAAATAAACCAACTACATCGTCTAAATGTCCAAATAAAAATAGTGCAGAAAATAAGAGAAGAAATAAAATTGATAATAATAATAAACAGGAAAATTCAAATAAAAAGAAAGATTATGTTCCATCGGATTTAATTGTACCACAGAGGCAAGCGGCA
The DNA here is from genome assembly GCA_013841185.1 of Hycleus phaleratus. Lineage (NCBI taxonomy): Eukaryota > Metazoa > Arthropoda > Insecta > Coleoptera > Meloidae > Hycleus > Hycleus phaleratus. The sequence goes on along the minus strand of JACDRP010000931.1, from coordinate 6,872 downwards.
AAGAAAGCTACAGAAAATCTAAAATCAACAACATTGAATCGTACTTTAAAAGAACAGTTAGCTGATGAACAACAAAAAATCGATGAAAAACCTCGATTACAAAAAACAAAAACGAAAAGTAGTAAAGATCGTGAAATCAATAAAGAACAAAATAAAAAAGATACAAATAAATCTGATATTTTTGATGTTGATAAAGAAATTGATAAAGTAGACAATCAAGAAATTTTAGCGTATGTTCCACAAAGACAAGCTGCTAAAAAAGCTGCTGAACATATCAAAAGTGGTCTTAGTAAACCTATTTCATTATCATCTACAACAGAACATTCAATTGAACATGATAAACATAAAAAAGAGCCAATTGATACATTTAAAACAAAGAAAGATTTCGATAATAAACAACGTCATGAAATCGTTGAAAAACCAGCAAAATTAACAGAAACTAAACGAAAGTCTTCCTCAAATAGTAGTTCGTCTTCCTCAACAAGCTCTTCCTCAGATACATCAACATCAACATCATCAGATAGTGATGATGAACAACAATCACCGAAACCGACACAAACAGCGCGATCGGAGAGTCTATTCTCGAATCAAAATCGAGAACAGGCTAGGCGAACGAATACCAAGGATTGGCCCTTTCTTGACAAGGGTACCAAACCTGAGGTATCCAGCTCAGCTAGCTCAGACTCAAGTGATTCAAGTGAGGAATCACGATCACGAAGAAAACATACTTCATCTTCATCATCATCAACATCATCTGCATCATCAACAAAATCGAAAACAGATTTTCAACCAACAACAACAGCAACAACAACAACAATTGCAGCAAAAATATTCCCAAATAAAACAATACGAAAAAGTACAGATAAAAAACAATTTTCATCTCAAAGAGAGGAATCAATCCGATGTAATAGAGGTAAAGGACGGTCATCACGTGGTCGAACGAAAACGGTTAAATCCAGTGATCGGATCGGAGATGTTAATGTTAGGAATAGAGATTTGTCTAATAACGAATGCAGTGATATCGAAAGAGAACGAATTAGCGAATATAGAAAATCGGATGAAATCATCGATAAATCGGAAAAAGACATTCATAAATCCTCCAGTAAATTACAATCTCCGATCAACAAAACGGAGAAGAAAATAATAAAAGACAGAAGCGAATCTGAAAGTATAACAACAAATCTTGAAAAAGAAATTTTAGAACGTAAAGCTGGCAAACAAGGTTTATCAAAAACTAAATCAACACTCGATAGGTTGTTTGGTCCACCTGAGAAGAAATTAGAGAAAGTTGATAAAACAAAAACGATAAATAATAAAACTACAAAACCGATAAAATCGGAAAAACAAATAAAATCAACTGTTAAAGAAAATAAAGAGCCCGTTGTTGATAAGGTTGCGTCACCTATACGAAAATCACCTACAAAGAATAAGAATATTGATGAGATTTTCATAGAGAAATCATCAACTAAAGAGAATATCATTGAGAATAAAGAAAAATTACCTAAACGAGATGAAGAGATATCAGTGTTACGTTCAGAAAATTATAATGTTGATAATTGTGATATACAGAAACCGGTTGATCTATATAACAATTCAAATATAAATACAAATACAAATTGTGCTCAAATTGATGTTGTAAATGAGAAGAAAACGTCAGGGAAATGTCATGAATATCAACCGAATCGTTCAATATTTTCACCACCACATCCTAAAGATATGTTAGATTTTGATAATTTCGATGATGGTTTTGGTATTTCAAAAGATGATGAAATTGTAAAAGGTCCATTAACATTTCATTTTGCTAATAATACAACATTGTTTAAAGAAGATTCAAAAGAAGATAGTGCTAGAGAAACATTAAATTTAGTTGAAAAATTACGTATGGAATTATCGAAGAAATCAACAAGTTGTGACATTGATGATGGTGCTAGTGTATCGTCTAGTACGAAAAATGAAAATGAACGTAATGAATTTTCTGAACAAGTTGTACCAAATAGTGTTCATGATGAATTAAATAATAAAACAGAACCGAAATTAGAAAATGTATCTACAATTAATTTAGAAATGAGAGTTGAAGTAACTGATACAACAATACCATCATCGAAATCTAATGAAACTGAACGAAATCAAGATTATCATTATATGAGTTGTGAGGCTGATGTACCAATTGAAACAAATAAAGACATTCCTATACAACATCATGGTATATCTGATCACAGTACAACTGCACAAGGTGATGAACGTTGGGTACCACCTAGTGAGAATTATTCAAATATACAACCACCAATAGATACGATGAATTATGTGAATGAACGTAGTAATGTGCCTACGCCTCAACATTATTTGCAACAATACTCAAATCAACAGCATCACAAAAATCAATCAATTTTAAATACATTACCACCACAAATCGAATTACGTTTACATGAGGATACAGTTAAAAGTCAATCACCAAATGTACATGAACGAAGAATCTCACAAACACCGTTAATTGATCCATCATCAATGGATTGTATGCCTAGTCCATCACCATATGCCGATATACATCCACAAGCTAAATGGGCTGATAGTGAAGTGATGCCGAATCGTCGTTCTTCATCTAGTTCAACCACATCATCAACAAGTAGTTCGTGTTCGCGTCGTAATGATGAAGATGAAGCAATTAAAATGCGTCCAGATATGATGGTAATCAATCATCCAAATTTAGAAAATATTGGATATTTACCACCACAAGGTTTACCATTTCCACCAAATTCATTAGATAGTTTTCCAGGTTTTACTGATACATCTCAATTTGTTGGTCCTGTTAGTTTATTCCCACCACCATCAATTAATGCACAATTACCATTCCCATCAACTGGTCCAACTATGTTCCCACCAGCATTTGGTGCTCCATTTCCTGCTCCACATTCAGTTATACCACCATTACCTAAACCTGTTGATGATACAATGCAATATTCATCAACATGTACAGCTACATTTACATCATCACAACATAATATGGCATTAACGGCAGCTATGGTTAATATACCACATGGTATAGCAAAAGAATTGGAAACAACACGTGAAGAAGATTTATCTAATAATATACCACCAGCACCAATTGTGCCTGAACCAATACCAACATTAACAACTCCACTTCCACCACCGCCATCAGAACCAACATTAATAAATGAAGAAATTGTACCATCACCGGTTGTTAGTAATACAACACCAAATGCTAGTAATGTATTAGCATCACCAAGTCCATCAGTTAAATCAAATAGTTCAGCTGGTAAAAAATCACCAAGTAAACCAACAAGAACATCAGCACGTGTCACTTCACAATTACAAAAATCACCAAGTAAAAGTCCTGGAAGAAGTCCACGTCAAGAAATAATGAAACAAACAAATATAAATCGTATTAAAAATGATACAAAACGGGGTATTGTTAAAGCAAATACAAATCGTAATAATCAGGGACAAATTAGAGGTCGTGGTCGTGGTAGAGGTAGAACAAAAAGTGTACATCAAAATAATGATTATGATTTTATTGGAACGAATACAATACAAAATAAATTAGTTGGTACTGTTTATGATTTCAATATTGATGATCCAATTTCTAGTGATAATCTTACTGATTTGAAATCGATGCGAGAACGTCGAAAATCCGTTGATATACACGAACGTAAATTGGATTGTTATTCATCAAAAGATTCATCACAATCACCGAAATTCTCCAGTCCATCACAAGCCTCCCATAAGAGTTCTAGATCGATTAATGCAGATTTGAAAGAATTACGACCACCGACACCAGTTGAAAATAACGAAATCAAATCAGAACCGCCGAAAATTGAAAATGATAGAAATCAAATATTTCCAGATATAGTACAACCTGTCCTACCTGGACCGGTTGATATGCGTACATATAATAATAATTTCGATCAACAAAATTACAATGAAACGAATTTATTGAGAGCATTTGATGCTGGTACAACAGAGAGTCAAGTGCACGATGAAATTGATGATGAATTTGAAAAAGAATTACATTCAGCATTAACATCAACTGATAAAAAACTTGAGGAACCATCAACACCAGAAGTTGGCAATATTAAAGTATCATTATCGGATTCGCGTAATCAATTGAAAGTTAAAATTAAAGGTCCAATAGCTAATTATTCAGCATCTGTAGCTGCACTACCTCCACCAACTGTTGATCCTAGTGTTGTATCAAATATAAATTCGGTAGCCAATAATGTAATCAGCAATAATTCAATTGGTATGTCATCAGGTACATCGAATTTGAGACGAATGAGAAAGAAGGAATTATTAAGACAATATTGGACACAAGATATGAATATGGTTGATAGTAATTGTAATTCTGGTTTTAATGCAACTCCAACAGCACCACCGGTTAATCGAACAATTATAACAATACCGAAAGCTGTTGCTTCTATGACTAGTATACCAACAAAAGATGATTATCGAGATTATAGGACAGGTTCCGATGATACTGTTGAAACAACAAAACAACATCGTAAAGAAACCAAATCAAGGCCTGGTGCTTTATCACGTGAATTACGACAATTAAATTTATCATTAGATGAGGATAGTTTATCCGATCGACAACGTAATATTTCATCATTAGGTAGCAATAATTGCAGTTTATCAACTAGTTTTGATTCAACATTAACAAATAAACGTCGTGGACGACCACCTAGACCATCACAACAATCATCAAATACAACACCAAAAATAAAAATAAAAATCGGCAATAATATTGTAGGTGAATCAACAAAAATTGATGATAAAAAAGACCGTATACGACCACCGAAGAAACGTTTAACTAGAATCAATTTACCAAGTGTTGAAGATTTGAAACGTGAAAGTATGAAATTTAGAAAATTAGTAATGGCTGATTTTGGTGAAGAGAAAAAGAAAAAGAAAGATAAAAGTGAGAAACGTAAAAAGAAAAAGGCCAAACCACAAGTACAAATTATATCTAACGAAACACAAAATCCTACAAAATTAATTATACGTTTCGGTAAAAAGCTAGAAAGTGGCAGTGTTGATAATAGGACTAGTAGTAGTGATACTGGTGATAATAATAATAAATGTTTAAATAAACAAAAAAATCAAAATAGTGATATAGTGAATGAACAAAAACAAGAAATTAAAGATGAAACAATAAATAGTGGAGGTGTTGTTGGTTGTGATGATGGGGTTAATTTAATACCAAAAATAACTCCAATTAAATTGAAATTATCTAGGTGTCAAGAGGGTAGCGGTTATGTAATGAAATCAAGTTCACAACAATCGGAAACATTACAACATTTAGGTGAAGAACGACAAAATGAACAAGTCAATGATGAAGTTGTTATGAAAGATATTGTAGAGCCTGGACAACCGCCACCAATAAAACAATCATCATCTTCATTATCATCAGCATCAGCATCATTAACATCAACATCTTCAGGAGCAATGACAAATCAACAAGAGGATACAACACCCCAATATCCACAACATCCTACAGCTCCTCCACCTATCAGCCTTCCAGATGGTGTTCATCCACCGCCACCGTTGCCACTCAATAAAGACTGTGAAGTTAGATGATAATTATGTACCATAAATTCTCTTTGACTTTTGTAATATAATAATGGATAGGTGATCAGTGAGGCAGATTTTGTACAGACGCTAGCTGCTATTTCACCTGTTTTTAAATCCACATTGTTAAGCTGTCTAGTGTATTGTGTAGGCTAAGCGAGCACATTGTATGTCATTATAATTATAATATTTCAGTGTACAAAGTCAATTACAGCCGCAGACTCTTGTAATCATATTTTTGTACATATTGTAAGTTATGGTAATTGTGAATATAAGAAGAAAAAAAAACATAGCACTAATTTATATTATTATTATTATATATATATCATTTAAAATGATTAACTCGTGTTGACAATTTTGATAGCTAGAGTCGTTATAGAAATTTCATCAAGATATTGTACAGAACAAATGGCTTGAGTGCAATCTATTTATCGGTTGTTGTTATAAAAGCCATTATTTTTATCTTGTACAGTTTTTAACAATTTTTTTTAAAACTATTTTGTCTCGCGACAAAGTACTATAAATTATACTTAAAAGAAAATTTTATCTATTTATAGTTGCATAGTTAATTTTATTTTTTATATCTGAATGTTTTTTCTAAGTTTACGTGTTGTATACATAATACTATTTACTTCAAGTATTAAAAGCACAAGCCATTTGTTGTTTCATGTTACATGATACGAAATATTATTATAATAAATATAAAATATAAACAAATATCGGATGTCTGTTTGAGTCTCCTAAAAAAATTGTTGGAATTTTTAAACGAAATTGAAAAATCGCCGACATTCGGGTGCTAAATATTCTAGCTTGACTCTATTTATTTTTATTTTTTAAGGTAGAACTCTAGCAATTATGATGAAGAGGAATCTGTTCTGGTTTGTTTTTATGGTTGATTAAAACTTCAAAACCGATTTCATTTCAAATTTTATTAGCAGGTACCTACGTAGGAAAAGTCCATGGGCCAAGATTTAGCAGCCTTGGGCGAACCTGGGCACCAGCCTTGGCTAAACACTGGCTCGGGACCGGGCCCAGCTTTGGGTGATGGCCATGGGCGCAGCCTTGGGAAGCAAAAAATTTGAAATTGGCCCAAGCCTCAGAAAACAAAAAGTCGGCGTTGGCCCAAGCCTCGGGAAACGAAAAGCTAACGTTCGTCTTAACCTCGGAAAACGAAATATCAACGTTGATCTCAGATCCAGATTTTGGTTTGTTTTTCATTTAAATTTGGATTTAATAGCACAATGAACGTTAACCCTTTAGATTATTTTTCTTTAATCAAAAATAAACCT
>JACDRP010000930.1:200-17666 GCA_013841185.1 Hycleus phaleratus | reverse complement strand
ACGTTGGCGGAATAAAGTGGCGATCGTTACCGGAGCTAGTGCCGGAATTGGGGCTGCTATTGTTGAGAAACTCGTAGAGGCCGGCCTTCAGGTATTGTTCTATTCACACAATTTCTACCGGATTTCTAATCAATTATCGTAAGGTTGTCGGTCTGGCCCGACGAGTTGAACGTGTCGAAGAATTATCAAGGAAATTATCGGGAAAATCCGGGAAATTACACGCTTTTAAAGCCGACATGACTAGAGAAGACGATATTTTGGAAGCTTTCAAATGGACAACTCAAAATCTCGGTCCGGTTCATATTTTAGTGAATAATGCGGGAATCAGTCAACAAACCACTCTAATTAGCGGCGATACGGAGAAATGGCGCAAAATTTTCGATACAAACGTCCTAGGTTTATGTATCGCCACCCGCGAGGCGGTTAAAATCATGCAAGACAACAATATCGACGGTCATATCGTCCATATCAACAGCATGTCAGGCCATAGAGTACCCAGTTATAACGACGTCAACGTCTATCCGGCGTCCAAACATGCAGTAACGGCACTAACTGAAACTTTGCGTCTCGAATTGAATCGTTGCGGATCGAAAATCAAAATTTCGGTAATCAATTTCGTTTAAAAGCCCTCTCTATCTGATGTCTTGTGATTTTTTAGAGTGTAAGTCCGGGTTGGACACGAACAGAAATCCTACAAACCAATCAATATAAATTGGATGAGAAATTTGTGGAATTGTTAGAAAGTCGGGCTGGTTTAGAAGCTGTCGATATAGCCGATGCTGTATTGTATGTGTTATCAACACCACCACATGTACAAATACAGGAATTGATAATAAAGCCAGTTGGGAAAAATCCACTATCTAATTGAAAATAGATTACGAATGTTATCGAAACTGACACTAATTATCAATATTTTTATTCTATCGTTTTTAAAATAAACGCAATTAGATTATTTTTTATTAGTAGTATCATCTCATTAAATTCAAAGAAAACTGAAGAGGGACACTTGGAGTAACTCGAGGCGAATTTAGAGTATTTTGTGTTGCATAACCACCATCTTGCATCAACGTTGCCATATTGTCGATTTTAGTTCTACTATTATTTATAAATAATTATAAATCCAAATTAAATTCATTACAATTGTAACTGTAATGTTATTGTTGATTATCATAGATTTTTTGATAATGATTTGTCTAATTATTAATTTTAATACTGGATGGTAATTTTGTTCGTTCGAAGTTGGTAGCATTTGATGTCAATTGGCTGTCAATTTTACAGTCAATTGTTCGAGTGTAATAGAAACAATAAGTTCGTTGATTACTAAATAAATTAATTACTGTTAATTATTACAGACGTTTATTTATAACTTTATTGTCATTATTTTATTCTATTAATATCTGTAGTGATTGTTTTATTATTTTTTTGTTTAAGAGAAGAAATTGAACGAATTTATGGAAGGATTTTCGTCGACGATATTTTGCAATTTCTTGGATTTTTCTTGAAATAATGTAACAAGAATAATGGACTTTATATCAATAGAAACCAATATCCATGACGAACCTATTAGGCACTGTTCATATAAAGTGCACCTGTTCACATTTATTGAAACAAAATTACGATCGTATCAACGTATTGTTCGCAGCGAAATTATGTGAAAATCCAGCCACAACGACCGATTACGTTAATTTCGACGTTTTTTCGACAACACCACCCGGCTGCGAACGCACACCAAGTCCCGATCTCATCGCCCGATTACAGGTAAATAGAAACAATCAAATTGTAATTGTCCAAAATCGAATATTTGAGGCATTCCATCTCGTAATAAAATGAGCTAACCGATTTTTTTAGGTTAGTTTAAGTGGGGCAAATGAAAACGGATATGACCTGTAGAAAGGGGGCGAGCGGGGAAAACGGATATTTCATTAGATTTAAGCGAAACGGGGACGAACTTTTACTTTTTTTTTTAAATTAAATTTGTAAATTAAATTGGCTAAATTTTTAGGTTATCTTCAGTTGATTTTAAGTAAAATTATAAAATCAAGACAGCTGTTATTTATTGTTGCCTTGGTGATTTTGCAATTGTTTTCACCTGTATTATTAGCATAGTCGAGTTGATTTCATTCGTTATATTACGTAATATTAAGAAATCAACCCCTATCAATTTTTTTTTTGAATTTTGGTATATTTGCGGTAAAAAAGCGGTCTATTTAGCCATTCAATATGTGTTCAAAACGATTGTTTCAACTTTCTTGGACTTTCTAATTGGGAAATTATTCGAGTATCACCATCAAAATTTTGTTTTGAAAAGAATGTTTCGACTTATTTAACAACAAGTCGTGCTATTTTTAGATGATCTAAATAATCTGAATATTGTTGGCAAATTCTCTACACAATTGTCATCACATAACACGTTCATTTAAATATCAAATTAATAAAAATCGTGTTATTAGTGTAAATTTTCCATTTTTATCGGTATTTCCTTGACAATTGGAATAATTTAGCATATTACATAAGAATTCAGCGTTTTCCAAAAAAAATTCAACTAATCGATCAATAATTAATCTTGACTATCGGACAGAGCTATAATTTAAAAAATTTATAAATAATTCGTGTTAAGAATGGTGATGTGATCGGAAAATACCTTTAATATTAAATTAAAGTTCATCGTATTCATTATTTTTGTTGGGAATCTCAAAAAAAACAACACAACAATCAATTCGTTGTTTTTCGTTCAAAATTATCGAAATTACCGCAATTTATTGTCGCTGTAATTGTGTTAATTGTCGTCAAAATTGTCGTGCTAGTTTGAATTTTGTATAAATTATTAAAATAATTTTTTTTTGTAATTATTTGTATGTATGTATATCTGAGTTGTGTATATTTAATATTGGTGAAAGGTGAACGTTGGCCGAAGGTTGCTAATTGAAATATTTGTACACAAAAAATAATAATAGTAATGAATGAATGGATGAATGCGATATACATAGATGGATGTCGCGCATCCTGGTCCATAGTCTCCAAATTTTGTCGAAATCTAAAATTCTACGTTTCGTCACAATTTTCTATAATTAAACCCCAATTTTGTTGGATTATTTTGGTTGAATTTAAGGATAATAACGATAGAAATCCAGAAAACGGAACCGGATCAATTTTTGTCTCTTTGTATAATTAACCTTCTAAGTTATAGACAGGTTCTTTTACCTTTACCTATTAATGTATTGACTAATCGCCCACTTTAGTAATTTTCTCATTTGTTTATTTTTTCTTCTATATTAATAATTAATGATTTTTCTCGATAAAAGATACACGATAAGACTACTGATAATATTCATAGTCAGTAGCAAGAATTGTTGTATTTCTTGTTTTTTTTATTATTATTATTATTATAATCGTCAATATTTATGATTGATTGTGGTTAATTCGAGGGGAAGTCCGTGAATATTTCAAAATTCTTGTTATGTCCAATTCGTTGTAGTTTGATATGTTTGAAATCAGTAGGTCAGGTAGAGTTGGTGCAGCAGCGGTTCTTTGTAAGTTCACCGAACTTTTTCTTCAACTTGTTTTTTTATTATTTAATGATTAGAAGAAAAACAGTAAAATTCTGTAGTAGTTATTGTAATATATACACACACACACACAACACATTCGCATATTTGTATATAAATCAAGTATACGAAAAAACTTAATTAGTTTTTCATTGGTTGTACCCCACGCGACCCGGATCTAAGTCCGCTTGACGTCATGAGAATCATATTATTGATATTCACCATCTCCTTCACCTTTCAATCGCTATCTTTATCTACCTAAATTACTAATGTTAATCGTATTTTTGTTCCTGTTTGTATTTATTGTATAATTATTGATAAAATTGTGGGTATTTTGAAAAATTTTTGGTCTACTTCGAGTTGATAAAGAAGAAAAAATTTAGGCCGGATATTCATTTTCTAAACGGATCTCTCTTTATCTTTTCTCCTACTTTCTTCATTTTAATGTGTATGTATACTACCTCTATAATATTGTAGTATTGATACGATAAATAAAACGGTCGGTTCTTTAAGTATATTTTTTTTTTGAGTGAGACTCCCTTTCACCAATAACATTATGCCCCTCTTGTGTGTATTTTTTCATTATTTTTTCGTAGTAGTTGTGTCGGTTGTTTCAGTTTTAGTAGATTGAAAATCCGGTTCGAAACGCAACATTGATGATTTCTGTTTTGTTTTGTGTTTATTATAATTGACGATCATTGTAGATGACCATTAAATTCTTGCGATTCGGAAAAAAAACGGTACTTTAATCGAAAAATTTTAAACGGATATTTGTTTTTCAATGTTCAATTTATCCACATCCGGTTCGATGAACGTTTGTGTTTGTGTTTAAACGAAATAAATTTCGAGTGTCTCTCCAACGGATAAAACAAGACGTGTATGGATTATTTTGTGGAAAATTATGACCGTTATTGAAGAGGTAATTATTGTGTTTTTCTTAGAAAATTAACATTAATTAACCCTTGTATTTCAAAATTTAATAAAATAATATAACCCAAACGACCTTCTATATGATAAAACTAGGATTTTTCGAAAAAAAAAAACTAGTAATCATTAAAGTACGTACGTAAATTTTGTGATAGATTTATCAATAATGTCAATGATAAACTGGTATCCGGGTTGTTTGTGTAGTTTCTGTTCAAAATAGTTCGAAAATTTCTCTCCATTTTCGTTCGAATTCAACAAAATTTTATTAAATCCGGGTTTATGACTCTTTTGAACTTTCTAGAATTAATAAAACGACTCTAGATTGTGCAAAACAACACGAGTTCGACACAATTTTAAATTAGAGGAGTCGCAAAACGATCATTTGATCTAATAATAGCCCAATTTTATTAGTTTTATGAGGTTCTATTTTATTTTGTGGAAAATTAGCAATTAGATTAGACTTTTGTTTGGAATTTCCTCTAATTTCTGGCTAATAAAGAGCACATTTTATTGAAATTGTATCTTTTTGAAGCGGATTTTATGGGCTGGCCCTCAAAGGAACAATAATTAAGAATTCCGCTCCTTTTCCTTAATCCTCTTTTTAATCTGATAAAAGTCGATTTTAGTGTTTTAGAAATTGCAAAAGATTGGATAATGTAAAAGTTTTATGAGAAAGTTCGATTAGCATTGAAAATTGTCGACACTCCTCCCCGAAAGACGCACTGTATATTTTTAGTAATGACGAAATAAACTGTTTTTCCCCTTTTTTCGAAATATATTAATTTAAATGTTTATTATTGTACGCAATATTTCCTTTTTCCTATCTATCGAAGGTTAATGTGTTTTTCTGGAACTTATTTGGGGTCTTATCAAAAAAACGGATATAACAATGACCGACTTTTCCCAAACAATAGCCCTGGTATTTATCAAATTTACGTTAAAACCTTGATTAAATTTGCATATTTTAAACAAAATTTGAGGTCGTTTTTCGTTTGATTATTTGAAAATTTGTATTTATTTTCCAGAAATATGTAGATGATTTGTGTAAAGAAGGATGTACGAGTGGTATAACAGGTGAAGATTCCAGTTATGATTCAGATTATGAGATTGATCAACCGTTTAATAAACATCAGGATGTGTCTAGAACAACTAGTGATACATTGGCTGCTGAATATGCTGATTATATACAAACAAATCCAATTGATCAAACAATAACAACATGTTCATCATCGCCTGGTTATACGGCTCGTGTTGAATTCGCATTAAAATTAGGCTATACTGAACGTTTAGTACAGGCTGCTTTACAAAAATTAGGACCAACACCCGATCAAAATGAATTATTAGCTGAATTGATAAAATTAGGTGCACAACGTGGCAATAATACTAGTAATAGTGTTGGTGGTAATAATAGTAATAGTGGTTGTTTATCATCATGTGATAATAGTCCAACTGATACTACATTAGATGTAATTGGTGATTTACAATTAGAAACAAATCAACAATTACGTCCGATCGTTATCGATGGTAGTAATGTGGCAATGAGTCATGGTAATAAAGAGATATTCTCATGTCGTGGTATAAAAATTTGTGTCGATTGGTTTAAACAACGTGGCCATAAAGAGATAACAGTATTTGTACCGAAATGGCGTAAAGAATCACCACGTTCAGATAATTTAATACGCGATCAAGAGATATTAGCTGAATTAGAAAAAGAAAGACTGTTGGTATTCACACCGTCACGTTTAATTGGTGGTAAACGTATGGTATGTTATGATGATCGTTATATATTAAAATTAGCATCAGAAATCGATGGTATTGTTGTTAGTAATGATAATTATCGTGATTTATGTCAAGAAAGTCAAGAATTTCGTAAAGTTATTGAGGAACGTATTTTGATGTATTCGTTTGTTAATGATCGTTTTATGCCACCTGATGATCCATTGGGACGTTCCGGGCCTACTTTAGATAATTTTTTACGTTGCCATCAATCGATTAAGAAAATCGATCCACCACCACCACCATGTCCATATGGTAAAAAATGTACATATGGTAATAAATGTAAATATAATCATCCAGAACGTGGACCATTTCCACATAAAAGTGTTACTGAACGTTTATCGGAACATGCACAACGACATTTACAAGCTAGAGAATGTGATAATCGTAATAAACAACCATTAAGTCGAACTAGATCGAATATACCACCACCTAAAGATAATAATTTAGCACAACATATGATCGTATCGAAAAGTAGAAGTGTTGATAATGTTGGTAGTAGTTCTACTACAACATATCAACAACAAACAACGGAAAATTTACATAAAAAATTACAAAGACAATTAACATTGAATCCAACATCTGATCCACGTTTATTAAGACGTTATTTACAACCACAACAACAACCACAAACATTTCTAACGCCGCAAAATTGGGAAATCCACCAGCATGTAACACGAATTGCATCAGCTCCGGATTCGTATCGAGCCTGGCCACCGCCACCACAACAACAACCTCATCCACATCAACAACATATGCAACGTATTTCTAGTTGTTCTGATCCACAATTGTGGCCGCCACCGTTATGGTCGCAATCATCATCAATAACAACAACAACAACAACATCGTCGAATTACCAGGAGGAGGCTCGAAGGAAATTACATTACCATCTAGCGGCGATATTTCCCGAAGAACAAGTAACACAAGTTATGCAAATGTATCCGGATGAGACGAATCCGCAGAAGATTTGTGCGGCGATTCTAACAATGTTTCCAAAAACATAAATACAACTTCATATTGAAGCAGATTTGAAGCAGCTATAATTTAAAGATTACTAAATTAGAAAAAGAATAATTAAAAACCGATTGAAAGAGGAAAATATATAGTGTTTCATTTGGAATTGCCAACAAATTTCTAATTTCAAATCAAACAATTGTATATTTTTTATCGATAAGTTGATACTGTGTATCTCTAGTAAAATTGTTGCAATTATTTCGTATTATGATAACTGATAATAGAATTTTAGGAGTATAGAGAAATCTGGATTTGTCTAGATTATCGTAATTTAGATTCTAACTCCAGTATCAAGTATTTATAGTGTTTGTTTTTAATTTTTATGTTAAAATCTATAATAGTAACAATAATCTCGTAATTTTGATGTGCAAATATTTTACAACTTCAATAATTTGAATTCGATTTAAATTAAAATAATGAAGTTTAAAATATTAAATGTTGGATGAAAATTTTAACATGTTTAGACTGTTGATCGATGTTAATGTGTTGAATACAATGTAAGCACGTTTTTAGCGCTGTTAAATTATTCTTTAGTTTCTATCAAATATTTTTAATTTGTCAATCAAATACTAATCGTAAATACTCGTAATTTGTGCTGTATATTACAGGTTTGTTATTCTATTCTAAAGAAGACGAGGACAAAATTATTAATAATAAATAAGGATATTATTTTATTTTGTATTGTAGTTGATATTTTATATAATTTTATATACGTCTATTTAACTGTATGTTATATTATCAACTAATTTCTATTTATTTTAATTTTATATAAAACAATACCTAATAAAAAGTTTATTATTTAAGAAGGCCGCCTTTTCGCTGTATTGTTGGTTGTATAATTATTATGAATTTTTGAAGTTTGCTATTCTGACACTAGTGATTTTGGGGATTTTCGTGTTAAAGGCGTGGCAGTTTTGTTTCCACCATAATTATTTGCCATTCTGGGTGTTACTTTATCGCCATTTTATAAAATTATTTTTTGTAATAAAATAAAAATAAAGTGCAGTATTTTTTTAAATTGAAATTATAAATAAATTGTGGCAATTTTCGATTGGAATAATGTCAAATTCAATGTTATTCAAGTTAATTAGGCGATAAAGGTGCGTATGTTGGATATTTTCACGATTAAATCCCATACAGTTGGCCTTTCTCTGCTATTTTTTTTTTAGTTGTTTAATTAAAAATTCCCGTGTAAATGTCACAATTCCATTACAATATTGCAATTATGAATTGATAAATTAATGTAAATATTTAAAGTTGACATATTAATCTTGATAAAATTTTGCTCTAATTGGGGAAAAACTAGACGGAACCCGGCAATGATTCATATCCTTTTTAAAAGGATCTAATTAGAGTAGAATCAAATCTGTTCAATTAATTTTGATTTATTTTTACAGAATATTTGTGTGTTTCTCTATTGTTTGTGTAAATTGGAGAGTGTCCGATTAAAATGCCGTTACCAAAGAGAGTTATTGAACCAATACATGTGGCCCGCGGTACACTGCCGGATGATTTCCCATTACCATCGGAATTAGAGGCTGTAACGAACGGTACATTGGCGAATATTGTGCGACAATTATCGTCGTTATCGCGCCATGCTGAGGATATATTTGGGGAATTGACGCGGGACGCCCAACAAATTTACGATCGTTCAAATTCATTGCAGGCGAGAATTGATCGACTGGCTATTAAAGTCACACAATTGGATAGTACAGTCGAGGAGGTCTCTTTACAAGACATCCACATGAGGAAGGCGTTCAAGAGTTCTGTAGTATTCCACCAACAAGTACGTTATTATTGTTGTTATTATTATTATAATTAGTTTGATTGTTTTATAATTAGATTTTCTCGAGGGCGACAATGCCGACGGCAATGTTAGAAACTTATAATTCTTGCGATAAACCACCACCTTTGGATAAATTGAATTGTTATCGTGATGATGGTAAAGACGGTTTGAAATTCTATACGGATCCGAATTATTTCTTCGAATTATGGCGACAAGAAATGTTGAATGATACAGAAAAGATGATGCACGATCGTGGTAAGAAACCACATCGGCCACGTACAGATGGTGGACAAGGTAATCGCCATAAGAAACGTGTCCGACAACCGCACAATACTAGAGAACGACAAAAACAAATAGCCATGGGTCATGGTGAATATATAATGCCGTTAAATTCGATTTATCGTACACCACAACATATACAATTACAACAACAAC
Organism: Hycleus phaleratus; assembly: GCA_013841185.1. Classification (NCBI taxonomy): domain Eukaryota; kingdom Metazoa; phylum Arthropoda; class Insecta; order Coleoptera; family Meloidae; genus Hycleus; species Hycleus phaleratus. Next base: position 8,183 of record JACDRP010000930.1, on the reverse strand, counting down.
AACCACAATTACAACAAATCGATGATAATATGATTATAGATCAGAATGTACGTCCGCCTAGGCCTAGTTCTATCGAAATTCGCCGATCTTACCAACAAGAAATGCCAGATGGGGGTGGTTTACATTCACCGAGTTACCAACAACAACAATTCGATGAGAATCCGTATCAACAAGGGTTGTACCAACAAGGACCGGCTAGTAGTGAATCGTTGTATCAACAAAGCGGTACGCCTACACGTGGTGGTAAAGTACGACCTAGTCAACCACCACCAGCACCACCGAGTAATACAAGCACCCCATCGGCTAATACACCGACACGTGGTAGAAGTATGTCAACTGGTCGGGAAACACTACCACCACCACCACCACCACCTGATACAACTATAATAACAACAACAACGACAACTACAACAATAATAGCATCACCACCACCGCCACCGAATGGTATACCGGCGCATTTAACACGATCACAAAGCCAATCGAGATCGAATAGTCCACAATCACATCAAGGTACACCGGAACCGGTACAGGAATTACCACCACCGCCACCAATACCAAAACAAACATCACCACCAAAACAACCACAACAAGAAGAAGAGAATCAAATACAAATTGTACCACCACCACCACCGCCACCACCAATGCCGTTATTGACAAACGGTCCAATTAGTCCACCGTTAGTTAACGGGGATTTATCGAAATTAATTAATAGTACATCACCACCGAAATTGACACCAGTTAAAGATCGTAATATACCAAAACAAACACCACCAATGGCCGATCCACGTAATGATCTATTGAAAGCAATCCGTGATGGTATTAAATTGAGAAAAGTTGAGAAAATTGAACAGAAAGAAGTTGAACGTGGCAATGGTTTACATGATGTTGCTAGTATTTTAGCTAGACGGGTTGCTGTTGAATTCAGTGATTCGGATACTGGTAGCGATTCGGAATGTGATAGTGAAGGATGGGGTGAGAATGAAACATCAGCGTGACATAAAAGGAAGGCTAGTACAACTAGTCAAGTGTATTAAGGAATTGTCTTTTTTTTGTTATAAAGAAAATACGTAAAATGGGGTGGGTTATAGATGCGATAGAAGTTTGTACATCGAATGAAAACAGTGCAAAGGCCAAATTACAGTATTAAATTTGAAAATTTTCCAAAAATAGCCACTTGTATCAAAATAATTGTGTAGACGCAGTTTATATTCGAATTCCGGCAACTATATAGACTACCAGCTTAACAAATTCCATTTATATTCTTTTTTTGTATATATCCTTGTGAATTTTTGTAAAATTGTATCAAGCTTTATTATTATTATTATTATTAATTTCTTCAATTTTCCGCGATTTGTATAAAACAAACATAATTTAATGATTATTATAATTATGTAATACTCCATACATTTAAAATATTTTTAACTTTAATCGTTCTACAAAATAGGCGAACCATCATTGTATAATTAGTGGGAAATAAATTGAAAAATCAAAGAATTTCTCGGTTAGAAAGAGATCTACGAGGTCCTCATTGGTGGTGAAACTAGAATTACACCATCGCCACGTACGAATAGCATCGGAATGTTGCGTTTAGTCGTCCGATAGACTTCCTCGTACGTTTCCTCATCGATTTCAACTGTTGTTATCGTCTCTTCAGCATCGCTCAATACCATGTTCATATGCTGATCGTACGCCTACAAAATTCCATTTAAATCGATTATAATTTGAAATTAACACAATTACGTGTAATCGTCCGCGTAATTCGCGATCGTTGCGCATTTTAACGTAGATGCGTTCGTCTAGACTTAACCTAACCAGATCTAGGGGCTCTTTGACGGTAATTGAAGGAATCTAGAATGAACAATTTAGAACAAATAAAAAAAGATTATTATTCAATCTTACATTATCCAAATCGTCAGCCATTTGGTGGTTTTTATTTAAAATTATTCGAAAAATTCGTTGATAAAATTTATAGGTTAAGATCTCGTTGAAACTTGAATCAATAGATGTCGCGTTGACAGTTACATCTAGGGAATTTTCAGTTGTATTGTTTTATAGAGAAAGCGGCAATTTTGAATTTCAATCCACAATAAAAAGTGGAATATTTTTAACTAACTCTTAATTTTTATATTACCGGATAATTGGGGATATAATCGTTAAAAATTGTTAGAAAATATAAAATTAGCAAATTTTCCAATATCGATTTTTCCATTTTGAGGTTATACAACCAGTATTGCACAACTTTAATTTATTGATACAAGACTACGATTAATGTAAATTTGAAAATGTTTACAATGAATGTGTTCAGTTAATATTTGTAAGTAGAGTAAGTTGTAATAAAACCATTTACGAGTTTATTAAAATTTGAGGTAAGTTACTATAAATAAATGACTCAATTTCTGTATGATTGAAAGCGGTTCTGTTACATATAAAACGATTAAAAATCAAATTATTTCCACTATAGATTGAAAAGTCTATTTTTAAACACATCTCAATAGCGTATTTCTATTGCTAGTTTAGAAAATTTTGAGGAATATCAATTAGTTTCACATTGAAATTAACAGCGTGTATCGTGTTTTATCAAAATTACAACATCAAATAAGGTTTAATTTAAACGAATTATATCCAATTTAAAATTTCCATATTGTAAATTGTGAAATGCAGAATAATATTAGTGATAGTAGTGATGATAGTTCGTCAAATTCGGATGAAATTGATGAAATTTCCATTGATAATCGGGCGAAACGCTCGACTTTTCGGTAAGTTAATTCTATAGTGGGTTTATTTAATGGTAGAAGTATTGAATGAAATTTTGTAAATATTTATAGGAATCCTTCTAATTTTAGTTGTGGAAATTCATCGAACACTACCCGAATAGTTTGGCCACCACCGCAATCATCATCGAATTGGCGTCAATTACGCCACGTACCGTTCGGTAATCCCCAATTCGGCACAAAAATGCAATTGTATTCCAGAACCAAACACCATCTGGCAATCTATCCGGATGGTACCGTACGCGGGACTCCGGACGAGAACGATTTACACAGTAATTCAAATTAGAGAGTCGCAATTCAATTATTGATTGGTCGAATTTTAGCGTATCTGGAATTGATATCGACCGGTTATCCGGGACATGTTCGCATAAAGGGCCTGTTGACAAACTTGTACGTGGCAATGGATCATAAAGGGCGTCTGTATGGGGAACCGGATATGAATAATGAGAGGACTGTTTTTATTGAATCGTTCCAGGGGTCGTATTCGGCGTATTTGTCGCGGTATTATGCGCATCTCGGCTGGTATTTGGGGGTAAAGAAGTCGGGGCGTTGTAAGCCTGGCCCGAAAACTGCCTATGGACAGAAGGCGGTACGTTTTCTGCCGAGACGATCGAAATTTCAATAATCCCCATTTTTAGACCTTGGGCCGTCTAAAAGTAGTTAGAGCCTAAAATTTCTGTTTCTTAATAGCCACCGAAAGCTGAATTTTGACGCGTTAATGCGAATGTTTCCAAATTTGGACATAGAAACTCGACTATTTTGACTATTTTCGATCATTTAAAAGCAAAATTCAATAGAATATGGCAACTTAACAAGCAGAATATTCAAAAATTTTGCCCCGGCGGCATTTTCTATTACTCCAGTCTTGATTCTTCAAATCTAACCAACGTAATTCTGGAAAATTAACAGCAACATTCCGTTTTCGTATTATTTTTGGGAAATTCAATTTTACAGATACTATTTGTACTCATCAAACTAATATTTTTATTGTAAATAAAACCGTGTTTAATACCAAAGAAATTACAATGAATCCACCCCATGTCCCTCCCTCATTTCGTTTTTCTATCAACTCAATCTTCGTGTTTTTCAGGACAATGCAAAACATTCCCGGCAATCCAGATTTGAGTAACCGTATGCGCCTCTATTGCGAACACGGTTACAATCTAACAATTCGCCACGACGGTCTAGTTTTAGGCACAACCGACGATGCCGATTCGAATTCAATTTTAGAGATAACAACAGGTGGTGACGTGGCATTGGTGCGAATTAGAGGTGTCGATTCGCAACGCTATTTATGTTTCGATCCCGACGGTCATCTGTACGGAGAAGTTGATTTGATTGCCCGCAAATTGGGGGATTTACTTTGTTGATTTTGGGTGTAATTTTAGGAGGATCCGGATAATGATGGTACGGTATTTGAAGAGAAATTCCAGGGTTCCTATACCGGGTACCGATCGGTTCAATATCCCGATTGGTTTGTTGGTATTAAGAAGAATGGGGAGGCGAAAAATGGTAAACGCACCCAATTTGGACAGAAAGCTGTGCGATTTCTACCGAGACGTTGCTGATAAATTGTAATTTCGTCAAATTGATCACCATTTACAAATAAATTATAGACGTTTAGTTTAAATTTACCGCCTATAATTGCAGAATACTATCAAAATTCAAGTATTACGAAAATAGTTTTCTATTTTTTCAAAAGATGGCGTTCGTAAATTTCTTTAAATCAAATCTACACTATGCATTGTTAGACAACCAAATATACATTTTGTAATAATTATGATAATAGTTGTGAAAATACAAATTTCGATACTATTATTGAAAAAAAATTTAAACAAACGTTATAGTTTATCGGTAATTAGAGTAATTTTGGTTAATTTCCTTTAATTTAATTGTAAAAATTGGCGATTTTGTGCGACATCTATTAGTAGTGTTGTGGGTTAATAGTGTCGTTAGTAATTTATCGGTAATACAGGTGTCATTTCGATCATTGATATGATTGACATTTGTGATCTCTATCAACAATATTAGAAGAGAAATTAACACAATAAAATAAAATAAAAAAATAATTACAACAATAAATAATCAATCGGTAAGTGATAAAATTAATTAATAAAAAACCGTACAATCAACACAACCAATTAAGACAACATAAATTCGAAACATCGAACAAATAGATTTTCGAACACGAAACAAAACCATTTGTACTAATCGCAGGGTATAATTGCGAAGAAAGACATCAATTGGGTCGAAATTTTCGATAATTGGGCCTCTTCGGAAATTTTCGAATAATTTGGAAAAATTGATTCGTATTTCCGTTGTATTTCCAACGTGTAGAACCGAATCTGGACACCATGTGATTGGTGTCAATTCACCACTAATTAAATAATTAATTACTCCAATTAGAATGATGATTAGTCGATTTCTACGATTATTCGATGCGATTCTATTAGATTTTGTTGTAACTGGCAACAGGCCGCGTCCAATATATTTTCACCTTCACACCCTTTCCGAGTTATATTTAGATTTAAATATAGCGAATTATTATAAATAAAGGCATATAGTTAGGTTAAAGAAAGTAGAGAAAATTCCAATATTCTTCTATATTATTCATGTTTATATGTGTACGTGTTTTTTATATTGTAAAAAAAATAATTTAGGTTAAATTATTTGAAATTGTTAGGATAATTGATAAGATTTCGACATAAAACACGAATGTTATCAATAGGTCGGCGATAATCGCGAATTTCGTTGGATTTTCGCTAAATTCTAATTTGTTCTTTAATTATAATTATAGTGTGTTTAATTATAATTGTAGTGTTGTGGCAAGAGAACCATGCACAGTCTAACATTGGAAAATAGTCAATTTAACAATACAACAACAAATAATAACAATAATGCTGGTAATAATACAGAACGTATTGTTATATTGGATGCTGGTGCCCAATATACGAAAGTAATAGATCGTCGTATACGTGAATTGTGCGTTGAATCGCACATATTACCATTAGATACACCGGCATTTAATATCAAAGAAAGTGGCTATAAAGGCATTATAATATCAGGTGGTCCGAATTCGGTTTTCGCTGAAGATGCGCCCCGATACGATGCTGATATCTTTCGAATAGGTCTACCTGTATTGGGTAAAATTCCACTTAATTCTAACGCTATTTCGATTGAATTGATTAATTTTAGGGATTTGTTACGGTATGCAGATGATGAATAAAGAATTCGGCGGTACGGTTATACGTAAAGATAGTAGAGAAGATGGTCAATATACAATAGAAGTCAATACGAAATGTCTATTGTTCAAGTGAGTATTTAATTGTTTGTTAGATTTAATTGTAAAAAATCGGATTTAGGGGTCTAGATAAGATGCAAACGGTATTGTTGACGCATGGTGATTCGATTGATAAAATCGCCGAAACGTTTCGTCCAATCGCTCAAAGTTCATCATTCTGTGCTGGTATTTATAACGAAAAACTACGTCTATATGGTGTACAATTTCATCCAGAAGTAGATTTAACAACACATGGTAAAACAATGTTGAAGAATTTCTTATTCGATATAGCTGGTTTAACCGGTAATTATACGATGGTAAATCGCGAAAAAGATTGTTTAAAATACATCAAGAATACCGTGGGTAATAATAAAGTATTATTATTGGTTAGTGGTGGTGTTGATAGTACCGTAGCTGCTGCATTATTACATAAAGCCTTAAGACCAGATCAAATCTATGCAATACATATAGATAATGGTTTTATGCGTAAAAATGAAAGTCTAAAAGTCTATCATTCATTACAAAAAATCGGTTTAAATCTACGCGTTATAAGGGCATCGAATCGTTTCTATGAAGGTACAACTGTTGTACCAGTTGATAAAAGTGAAACAACATTACGTACACGTATGACGAAAATGTTATGTATGACCAATGAGCCGGAGGAGAAACGTAAAATAATTGGTGATGTATTTGTACGTATATCGAATGAGATAATACAAGATTTAAATTTGAAAATTGATGAAGTATTATTGGGACAAGGTACATTAAGACCTGATTTAATTGAATCAGCATCAAATTTAATAACAACAAAAGCTGATACAATCAAAACACATCATAATGATTCAGAATTAATACGTAAATTACGTGATGATGGACGTGTTATTGAACCATTAAAAGATTTCCATAAAGATGAAGTACGTATATTGGGTAGAGATTTAGGTTTAACAAATGAATTAGTTATGAGACATCCATTTCCTGGGCCTGGTCTAGCTATACGTGTTCTATGTGGTGAAGAACCATATATGGAGAGGGATTTCTCTGAAACTCAAGTTTTAGTTAAAATTATTGTTGAATTTGATCAAATGTTACAAAAGAAACATGCATTATTGAATCGTGTCGAAGCTGTTACCAACAGTGAAGAAAGGTATATTGAATTTTAGCTTATTTCAACAATTTATAGAAGAATATGGGGGTTATTTTAGCGAAATTTGAGCCTCAAATTTCGCATGAAAATGATTTAGAATGACTCAAAGATGCTCCAGGTATTGATTTTGATTCCGTATTTATTGTAGAATACAATGTAAAAATATGTAGGCAGCATCTGTGAGTCATTCAAGAATCGCAACATGAGCTACGAGATTCAAATTGTAGTAAAATAATCCATAGGGGCCTCTCTATAAATCACTGGAATATTTTTTTGAATCACTCCTCAAATAAGAAATTTACAACATTATTGAGCTAAAAGTGTTTAGTTGTTATGTCAACTACCATTATTTGACGAGCAATTCGAGAAATTTTTAAAGGACTTATAGGAATGTTCCTGGAGATCATTTTAACAAAACTTGGACTTCATAGCTCATAGTTGGTTAAAAAACGCTGGTTTCTAACAGTGTAGCGATCTTTAAAAATGAGTTGCAAACGTCAAATGACTCACAAGATTGAATTTTTTCGTTTTCTCTATTTATTTAGGAAAACCATGGGAAGAAAATATGTGAACATTCTTCAGTTATTCTGAATCATTTCACGTACTTGACTCGTTTTCAAAAGTTGCAACATTGCGTAAAACGAGCGTTTTGTTACCAAATTGCCGATGAGCTATGAGGTTCAAATTTCGGTAAAATAATCTAAGGGGTCTTTCTATTAATTATTAGAATATTTATTTAAATCACATCTCAAACAATGGTAGTTGGCCTAAGAAATATACAATGAGCT
>JACDRP010000929.1:0-17759 GCA_013841185.1 Hycleus phaleratus | reverse complement strand
TTGGTACTTGTTTAGTTGACATATTGACGCTAAAGTTAGGTGATGTTCAGTGGTTTAGTTTAGGGTTATTCTCAGAGATGGCGTTGTCGTCGAAATCTGAAAATTATTGTTGAGCGATAGAGGTCACTAGGTTTGAGGTTTTAGGTTATGTTCTTAATTTTCCAATAAAATTTTGGAAACTTACTCACAAATGGCCTTACAACTTTTAGGATTAACCCGAACTTTGCAAAGATTAACATTAACATATAAAACAGCAAGTCAAATAAAAAAATTAGAAAAATCGCAAATCATTTTCACAAATTCAGCACGTGATTCGACCAATTTCTTCAACAAACGTACGTATTCCAATGAACATTTCGTTATTGCTTAATTGAATCACGTTTCCAGTACCGGCGGAAAGTCTATGGAAAGGCATTACATCGGTCAGTAATGCTGGTAAAAAGCGTGGTCGTGGCAAGACCGTTTCAAAGAAGAACATCAAAGATTTGAATCGCGGCCAAATCATCGGCGTCGGTAAAGCCAACATGGTATGGCCCGGCCTTACAGCACCGATAATCAAGGGTAAAGAGCTGATTGAACAACAAAAACTGCCCGAAGATGCCGAACGAGAGAAACGCTTGAACCAATTGCGCGATCAAATGGGCACGTTCCGTCGACAAAAATTGAGTCCAATAGAGCGCGGTTGGTCCGGTGGCAAGATGCCAGGACGCAGTATCGGCCCGCCAGATGCAATTGGAGACGACCGTTTCGATGGGTTCGATACAAAAGTTGTCGAATTGAAGACTGTCATTAATATGAAGGGCAATTTTGGGCGGAAACGACGTGTTTCTGCCACTGTCATAACAGGAAATGGTAACGGTTTGGGTGGTTTTGCTATGGGAAAAGGTGTAGAACCCAAGACGGCGATGAGGAAGGCCAAAAATCGAGCTGGACAGAAATTGATGCATGTGCCAATCTTCCGCAATCACACGGGTATTGCCCGCTAATTAATTTTAACACTTCAACTATTTAAATATTATTGTAGTCTATCATGATTTCTTTACACAATTTGGCGCAACGAAGATCTTCGTATCGCAAAAACCGGAAGGTTACGGACTTGTTTGCCATCGAGCGATTCGTACAATTTGCCAAGTCGTCGGTATTAAAGATCTGTACGCTAAAGTTGAAGGCTCTACCAATGTTGGCCACGTAATGAAAGCCTTCTTTCTAGGATTAGTTCGACAAGTATTGGAATTTGTCCCTAAATTTTAGCGAATTTAATCACAAATTTTCTTGTAGAGAACACACCAAGAGATAGCCGAAGAGAAATCGTTGCATTTGGTCGAGTTCCGTAAAGAGAATGGCTATTTCCCAACAGTGTTGGCATCGCCGACTAAATGTCGACAAGAAAACGAAATGGAAAAGGATGAAATTCTCGATTTCACTCAATATTGTTTCGATGGACGGGTTATTTTGAAAAAGAAACGCTATCCACCGTTCTATTCGGAAACGAAGGGTTACGAATTGTATTTGAAGAAACAGGAGAAGTTGCGTAATCAAGATGAAGTTCGAATTAATCTTAAAGCTAAATATGGAGAGATTCGAAGTTTCTTGACCGACAAATATCCCGAGTGTCGGCCACAGAGGAAACCGGCCAAAGAGGCCGAAAATGTAGAAGAAAATTAATTTTATAAAAATGTTGCAATCAATCGAGTCTTTTGATTTGATCGAAGGGGTCACGAATCAACAATCAATATAGCCAAGCTATTTTGATGATTTAAGAAACGACTTACGGTGTGTCTCTTCGTTGTAGTTTCTTCCCTCATGTCTTGTCCTTAATCTCGACACCTTTTTATGCAGGCAACTGAAACACCTTGATTGAAAACAAATTTTTCTTTAATCAATCAATTAATTAATTAAAATCGAATCACATCATTCATCTTAACAATAAATTTGGTAATCCGCAAATGAAACAAACAGGAATAGAAATGAAACGAAACATTTAGATAGACGCCTACATCATCATCATTTTGGCAAAATGTACAAATCCAGTCGAAAAAATACATCATCTTTCTTCCAACAGAAACGAAAAGAAAATTGTCTCTCCTAATTATAAATTTACGAAATAAATAAATGCAAAGAAAATTAAACTTATGCGTTTGAGGAGGACGATGAGGAATTCACACCCCATAAATCCTTCACCATCTTCTCCATATCAACATCTACAACTTGATCAATTTGTTGATTATTTGTTGTTTCATCGACTGTTTCAACTACAACAGGATTTGTTGGCGTTTTCGGTGATTCCTCCTCCTCCTCTTCATTTTCATCAACACCAACACCATCCGGTGGTCGTAATTTCATCAATTGTTCTTTCAATTGTTGATAGATCTTTTTGAAATTGTCAACGTTTGTCGTTGATGTTACCGATGTGGATGATGATGATGCTGTTGCTGTTGCCGTTGAAGATGGTGAACGTTTATTTGTACGCGACATACGTTTCTCATTCACATCATTTTCAAAGTCTTTCAACCAATTTTCCACTTGTTCTAAAATTTCAAAACGTTTCAAATAGAAATGTGTATGGATGACTTCTTTGAAACATTGACACGGATTGATGATTTGTTCCAACATTGCCCATCGGCATGTCGCTTGACATATATTGAAATTGTATTCTTTTGAACTTTGTGTGCCCGCTGGTGTACCTCTGGAACGTTCATAACCCGGTTCATTAAAATACGGTTCGGGTACTAGAATTAAACTCTGTATCGATACTAAAACTTGCAAGAAACTGGAAGTTTGGGCATTCCATTTCTCTTCCGGCCGGCCATGCCATGTATTCAAAACGGACAGACAAACTTTACCATCATTATATAAATTCGGATTGAATCTAATCGTATGATGGCCTGTTGTTTCTAAATTGATTAACATCGGCGATAGGGGATAATCAGGTGGGAAGAATACATCGAATTCAAAACAACCATTAGCATACGGTGTGTCTGACGGTCCAGTTATTAAAACTTTCATCACATCTAAACGTGAAGTATCGTAACGTACAAATACTGAACTACTGTAACTTAACGGTAGACTAGTTGATAAAGTCACAGCCTCTTGAGCGATACGTTTAACACGTGCCGGATGTGATTGTTCATTTGTTGTTTTTGCGTTGTTCTCATAATGATGGGATATAACGAATTTTACACTACCATCAGTTAATTCGGCAATCATTTCAAATGAACCAAATTGTAGATTTTTCATAATTTTCAAATATTTCTCCTCCAATGATGGATATAGAAAACTCTCCGACACATTACTATCATCACTGATATCATCACCAATTGTCGTTGTTGTTGTTGTATCGAATATACCTTGGGTAACGCGCGTTACCAAATTGGCAGTCTCTTGGATATCCGGCAATAAAGTCGCTAAACCTTCCCCCTGTTCTAATTCTTCCAATTGTTCACGTAATTTCGTTTTAAATTTACTAAATGTATTATTTGTATTACCATTTGTATTCTTTGTATTCAATCTGAAATTTCAAAACATCAATCAAATATCAATTACAATTTTAAATTTATTTGAAATAAACATACTTCAATTTCGATGTGTATGTATCAACACAAGTCTTCATATTTTTCAACAATAAACTAATCGATGGTTCGTTATCACGTGATTTTTGTGGTAATAACAAATCAACTAATTGTGGACTTGTTGCTAAAGCTCTCAATAGTTGTAAGGCTGCTTTATATAAAGGAATATGACGTGCCATATCCAATACTAGAACAAATAAAAAATAATTACAAAATTGATGAATTATTCGAACAAATAATCTCTTTTACCTGAATCGTTTCTTAAATAAGAACTAAGAGCTGGCAACAGTGAACTATTTGATAAAAGTTCATGGAATTGTACAGGTAATAATAGAACATCATCACCAATAATATCATCGGAATTCTCTTGTTCCCCATTTGGATTAATATAACTAGCTAAAACTTGTAACAATACTGTTACATGTTCTTCTTCACTACGTTGTTTCAATAAAGCTTGTTCAACATTCCAACTTTGTTGTGTTGAACCGGTACCAAAACCGGTACCTTTAGCCCAATACAATTGCGAACGATCCTCTTTATTTTTATTATTATTATTATTAGTATTAGTATTATTACCATTATCATTACGTTCTTTATTATCGTTCGTAGATTGTGTTTGATGTGTAAAAATCGATAGACATGTCAATAATAGATGGACAACACCGGAACTGATGCTAATTCGACGTAATAAACGACCATCATCTGTACTTAATGGCGTACAATCGTATAATTTCCGTAGTATATCGAATGGTAATGTTGGTAAACAATCAGCAATAGGTGATTGGAAAATATCACCACCTTCACCATCATCACTAACGCCTAAAACTAAACGTAACAAACACAAAGCTTTCTTCATATCTTTTAATAAAACTTCCGCATAACCCGGTAAACGTAAAAATAAACCAAATGCGGTCAATGAATGTGATGGTATATTTGATATTATACCACTTTTTGATGGTGAATTTGTTGTACCACTATTACCACCACCACCACCACCACTACTAATACCATTAACATTATTATCATCAATATCTTCATAAATTACATCACAATCTTCAACTTTAATCCATTCAGAATCGGATTGTTCCGATATTGTTTTCTCTTTATGTTGTTGCCTTACAGTTTCTGGATAAATTGTTGGTAAATGTTGGGCTAATAAAGCTAAACCACCCATTGAACTGAAAACTTGTAAGGCACTACTGTACGGTTGTTGTTCGTATAAATTCGGATCATAATCGATCACTTTATCACCATCTGAAAATTTTCAAAAATTAGCAAATTCACCTATAAAACATTCAAAAAAAATAAAAATAATAAAAATACTTTTATCTTGACAGATAACAAGATGGATACAAGGCCAATCTGGTGTTGTTCCTTTTGTTTCAATCAGCCTTAATAATTGGCCTAAATTCAAATGTATCGGTAATGGTTGTTCTGAATAAGCTGGACATTTTATAACACGACCACCTATAATTTCATTATTTTGTAATTCTGTAATTCCACTACCACTACTACCAGTTGTATAACGTTTCTTTTTCGATTGTGGTGTTGATGAATACGATGATGTTGAGGCTAATTGATTTTTGGCATCTTTAACACGTTTATCTTTAGCTGTAACACCAGCTGCCATCATACTTAAATCACTCGAATCATCCGAAAACCATCCTTTAAATAGATCACGTTTATTCAAAAATGTACGTTTCGTATTATTTGAATTATTCGTATTATTATTATTGTCGTTATTCTGGTTTGTTTTGAATGTTGTTGCTGTATTAAAATAGATATGTTGTTCTAGAATATCTTCTAATGTTGTATTTGTATTTAAATATAATAATGCACGATTATAAGTCTGTTTAAAAGCCGGATGTATCGGTATATAAGCTTGTGTTAATTTTATATTTTTATATAGAGTCTCATCGGCTTTTATACTAACAGGAATCTTCTCGTTTTCCAACAATAATTGTAATGTTAAACGACGTAAAAATCCCGAAATGCCATTATTTTGTAACGCTATAACATCACATAAAACTTTAGCTAAACGTTGTTGATTGATCGGATGGCATAGACAACATTTCGTTAAAAATTTCACACAAATCTCTTCTAATTGTGTTAAAATCTCCGATTCTAATGTTGGTTTTTTATTACACAACCAATGTAGAAGATATAACCAAAATGATGAACCATCCGTTGATCCTAACCAATCACGCATCTGTTTCTCATCACTTAAATCAGTGAAGAACTTCAATATTGCAGTAACATTCTCTAATTTTGCCATTGGTGATTGATGATCATCATGATCGTGTGTACAAAATTCATAAATTGCACTATTTAATAATTTCGGTAGACCGGAATCTAATAATTGTTGGATCACTAATGGTGATCGACTTACTAAAGCTACCGTTTCTAATTGTTCATTTGTTAATTGTAATTTTGTTAAATCATCAATAATTAAATGTTCATACCATTCGCTATTTTCTAATTCGAAATTTGTTTTATTATCATCAGTCATACTTTCTGTATCTTTACGATCATCACTAATTGAAGCATCGTGATCTGTTGATAGATTCGGTACTAGAACACCGATACGTTGTAATAAAATTGAATAAAATTCCGGTTTTATATAACACAATGAACACAATAATGAATCTAATGAATATTTCAAAGCGGTGTGATTCTTTTCAATATTCACTTTTAAATCATAAACCAAATCGAATAATTGTTGGGTTATCATAAATTTTAAATCATAATTAATCGACATTTGATTTGTCGTCCATAATATTGATGATATACACGATATATAAGCATGATTACAATTTGAAAAATCACCCATTTCTAAAGCATATTTACAAATATTTTGCAACCATTCCAATATTAATACAACACGATATGGTGTATCATCATCTTGATATTCACAAATTTCATACAATAATTCACATGCTGATTGATAAGCATTTGTATTAATCAATAGACGATCTTGCCATGAATTATCAGCATTAATAAACGGCTCAACTATACTACAATTACTGTTTAATAAAGTCTTAATTGTCACAACACTATTATCGAGATTAAATAGACTTAAATCACGTAGAACTCGATGTAAACATGGCAAATAAATTGGTAAAATATGCGATGGTACTAATAATAATTCACATAGAGTTGTTAATAATTTCGGTACGTTTGAGGCATGATTGATTAACATTTTCAATAAATTCTCATCATTTGGTAATGTGAAACAATGATGAATCAATCTTAACCAACCTAAACTGTGTTTACAATGTGTCTCATCATCACCATTACTTTGATCCGATTGATTCAATTGATTAAATGCCAAATTACCAATTAAACGAATCTGTGATAAGCCAATATTGTTGGCATCTTTCGGTCTATATAAACGTATTAAAACACAATTTACAACTTCCGGTACAGGTAGATGTAAACGTATAAAAACCATACCACTTGTTGGTAATGGTGGACATACTGGAATTAAATTAGCCGGACCGTTTGCTGATAATTCTAATGATACAGCTGATGGACATGTAGCTAAAGCACTTAAATGAGGTTGTAAATGGACTTCACGTAATAATACAGCATTTGGTAATTGTAAAGTCAGTTCAGTATGGGCTTCATCTGGATAGAAATGGTAGCTCCATTGTGGTGTACGTGCCCTACGATGAGTTGCTGCATTGCCTTGAATTAGAATTTCAGCCGGTTGTGCTGTACCAGATGGACAATTAATCGTACAATATGGTGCAAAATTAATTAATGCTAATTTATTTTCAATTGTTGCCTGTTGGAGTTTTCTGGATGTTGAAGCAGACGCTATTGCTGTATTAGCATCGGATTGTGGTTGGATTCCATTAAAATATTGAATTACTGTTGATATTGTACCGACTTTTGTTATTGTTATCGGTTCATTACAACTAATAACAAGACTACGCCCGATTATATCAATACCACCACTATTTAAGAAATTAACAATAGCATCTTCTGTATTTAAAATCTGCAATAAAAACCATAATAACGGTTCACTTAATTGTGGTGTTTGCGATAAGAATTGTAGAATTGGTGGTAATATTAATGTTTTATCACTTGTACGTTTCACTAATAATGCCAATATATTAAAAACACCATCACTAATATTGTTTGGTTCACGTAGATTTGTGATCGATTTTTGTTGTGTTAAATTCACCAACATACACAATGATGATGATTTACATGATGATAAAGCATTACATAAACGTATAATACTAGCACATTGTTGTTGTAATATTAAATCAGCGAAATTCTCATGATTATTGTGATTGTTTTGTTGGTGATTATTACGAATTTGATCGGCTTTACTTTCATCAGTTTGTGCCAATGTTTCAACATCCATTGCTTCTAAATGATCATTGTTTCGAAATTGTGTCTGTACTAATTTCGCTATAAATTTCAATAATCTCAAATATAAAACGTCCATTGATACTTGTAAATCGATTTTGATCGGATCTGGACCCATAACACAAGCAAAAATCTCATTAAATGTTGATGAAACATTCGTATGTTTCTCACCAATATTAATACATTTAACTTTATCGATATTAATAAAATATGATTGTATTAAAACTGATATACTTTCGAATAAATTCAAACAAATCGTTATATCTGAATTGGTGAAATCGATATCTAAGATTGATTTTAAAAATCGACATTGTACATCTAATGGGCCTTGTTTTAAAGCAAAAACACCACTCGATGGTTGGACTAATTGTTGGATAATCATCAATAATAACACTTTTAATTGTCTACCATTACGACTACGTAAATTCTCAATACAACAACGCATCAATAGACGATCCAAAAAATCGTTTAGAGCTTTACATAAAGATGGTCCAGCTAGAATTTTATCATTAAATGTAATACCAGTACCGGATAATAATCGAAGAAAGATTTGTACAAAATCACGATGATTTATAATACAATCAGCCATACGATGAGAATCACACCATAAATTTGAATCGTTTCGATTATTTTGTGAATTACAAACTAATGTTAACGTTTGTAAAGCAACAGTCCATGTAATTAATGATAAACTAGGCGACCATGTAATTGCTGTAATCAATAATTTAATACAATCTTCATTCAATTGAATCATTGGTATTGATCCTGGATCAAATTTCTCATCTTTATACGGTGAATTTAATGTTAACCATAATTTCAAAATATGTTCAATATATGTTGGTTCTTTTAAATGGAAATCTTTAAATAATAATTCAAAACAATTCGTTAAAATTGCATTATTGTTAAGTAATGATTCTGGTTGTGTTTGTGTATTGATTTCTAAATTCCATGGTATTAAATTATCGAAATTCTCATCATTTATAATTGGCGTATTGATTGTTTGTATTAATAATTGTGTATTTTTATGTAATAATCTCCTTAAATGTATCTCAGTAAAACCTTCTACAGTTAAATCTAAACGTGAATCATAAGCTACTGAACACATATTCGTATAAGTGTTTGGTGGTTTTATTGATTTTTTCGGTGGTAAAGCTTCTTTCTCTAAGAAATCAACAATTTCTTCTAAATCAGAATCATCCGATTCGTATACTGATGGTAATTGATTTGTTGTTGTTGTTGTTGTTGCTGCTGTTATTGGTTGTTGTTGTTGTTGTTGTTGTTGTTGTAAAGCTGAATCCTCTTCTGTAAATTCACACAAATTTGCTACATCTGTTAAGAAATCTACAAAAGAAAATTATTAATAAACTGTAATTTTTTTCGATTTATTTATAAATAAACTCACCATTATTTGCCCAACTTGTTGATGGTGTTGTTGTAGTTGTAGTATTTGTTGTTGTTGCTGTAATTGTTGTTGTTGTTGTTGTTGTAGTTGTATTAATATTTGATGATTCATTTTCGATGATATCTTGTAGGAAACAAGTTAAAGCATGCGGTGCCCATTGTATTTTTGATGCTAAACAAAAACCAATCAAATCTAATAATTGTTTCTCGTCCATTAATTGGCCCAATTGGATTTTAGCTAAACGAACCAATCTTGACATTACCTATAAGAAATTTTAAATTAATAATAACAACAACAAAAGAAAACACATCAATTTAAATAAAGAAAATACCAATAAAGTACCTCAAAATTTTGTTTTAAACCGAAAACTAACTAAAGAACTTGTAAAATTTCCAACTCTTTTTAGTAATAAATCCAAACTAAACTTATCGAAAATAATAATAATAATAAACTTACTTTAAATGATAATAGCAACATATCAGCACTACTTGAATGATCCATTGAAATAATTAATTTCAACAATCCCCTTGCCACAATCAAACAATGATTGATATTAACATGTAACGGTAATTTCTTATCATTGGCCTTATCAGACGATACTGCATCATCACCACTATCTTTCGTTTTCTTCGTTGGTGATGCTGTCGATGATGATGTTGAAGCACCAACACCAACACCAACATTTTCACTATTCAACGATTTAAATTTATGTTTAACTTTCTTCAATAATAATTGTTGTGTTTTAAATGCCGCCTCCAATTGGGCATTCAAACATGCTGTTGAAAATGCCTGATTCGATGTTGAACCAGAACCAGATGAGGCTTGTACTAATTTCTGTGCAGCATCTAAATTATCCAATTGTTGTTTACTTAAACGTTTATAATGTAATTTCTTTCTTGATTGGTTATTTTTTAAATTATTATCACCATTATTTCTACCCATAATTTCACCAAATACCCAATCCCAACGATTACTACCCGATTGTAGGAAATTTTTCGTTAAATCCAATTGTAATGATAAATAAATTAATAACCATGATAATAATGGTAAATCGACTATTATAGCTAATAAACCAGAATGATTTTGTGTTAATAACGGTTGTAAAGTTTGTGCTATTACTCTTAAACCAGCATCAATGATAACACTACGTTCTGGACTACGTCGACTCAAATAAGCCAATAGGATAAAAACGCGATCTTGTGGAAATTTATTTGTATTCGATGTTTTAAACATCTCTAATAGAGTATCGGCTAGAAAATTACCCCAATAACTCTTACCACGACATGATTTCTCTAAAAAGATTGCCGCTAATGTTTGTAAACGTGCATATTGGGTAACACATAATCCTTGAAATAATCTACGACATGTTTCCAAATCTATATCAACATTTGTATCGATTGTTAATAAGACTTCTAATAAACGTTCAGATATTGTACGTAATTTATCGGTTGATATTGTTGTTTTTTGATCCGTTTTTTGTTTTGTTAAATTCGTTTCTAAACGTGCCATAACATGTCGAATTATATTCAATTGTCGTTGATAATTTATCGATTCTTGATAAGCATTGAAGATTTTAACACGTTCAACATCAACAATTTGTTGGTTTTTATCACGCATTATACTCATAAATGTTGCTAAATGTGTAGCATTCTTTTGATCAGCTACTAAAATCGGTTTTAATAATTCTTTTAATTTCGAACAAGCTAAACTATAACGACAATTTATATCTTCATATAATTTCATTAATACCACTAATTGTTTATCTAAATCATTATCATTCAATCCACTTATTGGTTCTTGATTTAATTGAATTAAATGTCCATAGAAATAACCGATAGGTATCCGACAACGGGCTGTTGTCATCCCATAACGTCCAACTGTTGTAATTTTAATAAAACGACACAACGGTGGTGGTTGTAAATCATTTAAAATTAAATTCCGTACACCGATATCTGTTGATAAAACTAAACGTATACCATCTTGTTCTTCATTTTTCAACCATACATCAATACTTATCGATACTAAATCATTACATGTTGGTAGTAAAAGATCGGTTAATAAAATTGGTTGACCAAAATCTAAAATAACAAAACGACGAGCCCCCGAATGCATACGTTCAACTACCATCACCTGTTGTGGTGGTGTTGTTAATAAATGTTGATTGATTGTTGTTGAATTTTCCGTATTCCAATATGATTTTATACCGGAATTTGATGATGATGATAATGATATAACAGATGGTGTTGTTTTTGTATCTTTATGCGTTTTCATATTTTGATATAAAGTATCCAATTTTTGTAACAAATCACTACCAACAGTACCAGATAGACTTTCAATAATAACACCATCACTCCAATAAATATGTTTTGATGTTGATGAACTAGCACCAGTATTACTAGCACTAGTACTTGTACCAAAATGTGAATCAATACTTTTTGTTAATTTAATCAAATCTTCCGCTTCCTCCTTTACTAATTGTTTTAAACTATTCAAATCATCCTTTTTATTCGTACTACCATTCGTTTGATAAGTTGTAGAATTAACACTAAATGGTACTTCATTAACAACTACATTATTATTTGTTAAATCGGCACGTTCTAAACGTGTCCCTTCACTAGCCGATACACAAATGAAATGTAAAGGTACTGTTTCAATTAAACCACGTAGAATTTTAGCTGGTGCTAAACGTTTAACTTTCAATTTAACATCACTACCAGTCGATGTTGATAATACATCTTTACCACTAATTATTTCTTTATTAAAACTGTAATTCTTAAAGAAATCACTCGTTTGATTTGTATGACTCTCAGTAACACTACTCGAATAAGTCAAATAAGTACTAGTGCCTTTATAATAAGTCGGTGGTTCTATATCGAATAAATCCAATTCGAATGGTATACCATATAGACCATATCTACATCTTAATAATAAATGATAAGGATTGATACGTTGATTTAGATCTTCGGTGATTTTCTTTAATAATAATAATGATTTTGTTGCAACATATTCCGTATTTTTTGTTGTTACTTTTGTTAATAATGCAAATATCCATTGTAGACCACCTGGTGATTTTACTTCATCAATTGAATTCAATAACGATAATAATCCTTTTAATAAACTCAATTCGAAATGTGATCGGACTGATTCATTCATATTATCAGCACCACTGAAAATTTATTGTTGATTAGAAACGATTTAAGAGGAAAATTTGCTAAAATTCAGCCAAAAAATTGAACATTTATGGCACAAAATTAATTAAACACGAATTATTGAAAAATATGCTATTTTTGACGATTAAAGAACAGAATTTACCAAAAACATATTTAATAGGAAAATCTATTTCAATATCAGTAAAAAAATTGTCCAATTGAACCATTTTTACAATTCAAAAGCACAATTTATCTTGAAACGAATGATTCAAAATTGAAGTACCATTAAAAATAAATTGAAACAAATCTCTCTTAATAAATAAATGAAAAATTTCGACTTACCAACAACAAGCTGTGATGAATTTCATACATTTATGTGCTGTACTTCGATCACCTAACAATAAACAATGATGCAACAATACTGGAAGATTCGATTCAACAATATAGAAGAAATCCAATTGTTGATTTGGTATTTCACCATTATTACTACGATTACGTACAAGACGTATCGATGCAATCCATATTAAAAGATCTAAACAATCTTGAACAATATAATCATAATTATTCCAATTATTTGTTATTGTTAAAAATAATGATTGTAGAAAAACATTCGATTCCAACATTAGATTCCTATGTGATCGTTCATGTGGTATTTCTGTATGTTTTGAACTATAAATTGTTATACTAATCTCATGGATACAATCACAACCTAAAAATTCACATTTTGTTGTAGTTTTATCCGTATTACGTTTAATTTTTTTAATATTATCATCGGAATCTTTTAATGATACAGCCCTCAAATGTAACAATAATGTACGATTGCGTGATTTGAATAATTTCGGACTTGTTAATGTAATTAAACCGGATTGTTCAGTTAAATCTAGATAAGTTTTTATATTAACTGGACCGACTAATATATCAGCATTATAAGCATTTAAATATTCTTGACTGATCACTGGATTATCGCATTGTTGTAATAATGTGTTAATTGTTATTGTTTCATCAACAGCAAATTTTATATCTTTTTTATAACCACCAATACTATTCGTATTCTGTTTCAATAATGTTACTTCAATATTCGGTACATTGGTTGTTTGTAAATTGAAATGTACATCAACATGACCTAATGACATCGGTGTTGGTAATGTGATTTCAAATAAATGTTCATCCCATGTTGTTGTGTCAGTTTGTAAACGCCATGTCTTTGTAAATTGATCACTATCTAATGTTTTTAAACGTTGCCGTTGTCGTTGGACTTGTTGTATTTCACTCCAACATGATGGTACAACTGTACAATAACCATTCTTTAATGGTTCAAATTCAATTAATGATTTCAATAATTTCAAATCATTCAATGATATCATATCGGGTGGTTCATGAAAACAACGTAAAGTCTCTAAATCTTGTGATTGTTGTTGTGATTCTTCAATCACATCAATTTGTTGTACACCAAACAAATCATCATCATCATGATCCTCCGATGATTCATTATCAGTATCGTTCAGAGCATAAAAATGTAACGAACCTTTCTCAGTAGCCGCGCACAATCGTTCTAAACCTAAAAAATTAATAAAATTACTATTTCAATTTTATAAAATTCCCCCCAACTTACTGTTACAATAAGCAGCCGATACAAATTTCTCATTATCCAATTTTGCGATACATATCGTTTTCATTGTTGCCAATTGTATAATTCTAACTTTACCATCTTTACATACAATAATTAGATTACCTTGAATCGAATTGTGATCATCATTGAAATCATTAAATTTATCGATTTTTGGTAATAGATCGATTTCAATTGGATTTTCAGCATTTGTTAATTCCCTAACAATAACCGGTTGTTCATTTAATTTAATCATTTTCGATGTAAAATCTAATTTATAAACCAACAACACACTAATATCGTCTAATTGATTTTTTAAAACTACCACAACATGTTGATTATCTTGTGTTGTTTGGATTTTAATAATATCGATATCTTTACGATTTTTATATTGTTGTGGTATTGAAATACATTGAATTGCACGGGAATAATTCAATTTCTTCCACGATTTACAATTCTTCAAATCACTGATATGGTCCGATATTGTTTTCTCAAAAGTCTCATTCAATATCGTATTCAATTGTCCATTCATAAACGTATAATCTTGATTGATAAGATTCGAATCTTGTTGCATATCTACTGATAACAATCTAGGACCGGTGTGTTGTTTAGTTGTTGGTTGATTTGTAGTTTTCGTTGGTGGTAAGAAAACTTCATCACTTTCACCCGGTATTAATGTTTTATAAATCGATGATAAATGTTCAAGTATATCACTATTATTGTGATTATCAGTTGTAGTTGTAGTTTCAGTTTTATGATCATTCTCTTTACTGTACATAAAATCGTAAACAACTAAATATAAACAACTCTTACTAATTATATCATTATTTTGTATTATTGGAAATTCGAATTTTTGTCGATTTCGTATATTTAAACCACAAATTATTGTTGGTCGAATTGTTTCATCAATTCGCCCAACTATACTAACGGCAGTTATACGTTTCTCTATTTGATTTTTATCATCAACATCATCAACTGGTACACCAAAATCTTGTGTATATTTTTCTAAAATAAACGAATCAAATTGTGTTACATAAAATGAATGGGTATTCTTAATTTTCCCAGATATATCAAATACAGATATTAAACCATCATTATTAACTGTTGCTATTAGATTTGTTAAATTACTTGTACTTAAAATTTTCACATTAACACCACGATAAGTGGCATCAATTGCTGGATTTGTTGCCAATATTACCGATAATGGTACATTTTGTGTATATTCGCCCATAACAAATGGACAAGCTGGTGAATGTCGTTCATGTTCACTCCATGGTTCATCTGTACGTTCCCAACAAACCAAACAAACTGTACATGTAAAACACATTGCACGATCATCACCGGATGCATTCGGTTGATGATAAAATCCAGCTTGTGCCATTTGATCGGGTAATGCCCATTTATAATCCATATGTGGCCAATTTGTGAAAGTTTCACGACGTTTTGCTTCACTAGCCATCGATCTACGATCCGTTGTTGTTGTCGTTGGATTACTTTGATATTGTTCATAATTTAATTCCGATAGACGTTCTTGTACAGCTGAAGCTACACTCAATTCCGGTATATGTTGATTTTTCAATAACAACTCAGATACTGTAGTTAACGCGGCTGTTTGTAATATTTCTAATGGTAATTGTAAACAAACTGTATTCCATTTTTGGGCTTTGATACCCTTCTTTGTTTGTTTCTGAGCATTCGATATGACGTCGATTAATTCGTTTAAAACATAATCTGTACCGGTGGTATTGGCTAAAGTAAGACTTTGTTTAAATATGATTGCCTGCAATTAAATAAGTAATGTTGAAAATCGTGTAAAATTGCGTAACATTTATACCTCTGATAAAGGTAATTCTAATTTGATTTCTGTTTTCGAATCGGTAACAGGTTTCTGTAGGATGCTGTCGAGTAAAAGGACACCATTGTAGTCGGATCGGACGCCGATAGCTTGTCCATCGCAGAATAAAATGCGATCTTGCCCCGGTATATACCGACAAGTGACTTCATTTTGGTTGACTGCTGCAATTTCAAATATCATTTAGAATTCAATTTTTTTTTTATTAAATAAACCTTTAAAAAAATTAAATAAATAAATTGCCTTTATCGCAACTTACCTGATAAATAGCTAGATTGTAGAACAACACCCGAATTGACATCTAATACACGTACAACTCCACTTTTTGTACAAATCAAAATTACGTTCAATGTTGGATGATAGATGATCGTTTTAATATCGGTATCGGCATTTAAATAACCATCCTCATTTAAAAACCACAATTCGTCTTCAATCTCTGCCATTTTGTTTGTATTAAATACAACATCTTGCGCCATTGAAGGACACCATTTGTTGAACAAATTTGAGTCGCACAAGGGAACGGGAAGTTAGATTTTGACAGTTCAATTGCTTGAAATCCCCTAGATTAATCAATGTTGGTCAACATGGTTAAAAATTTGAAAATAACCGCTATTTTAATTTAGATTGAGAATTATTGATTATAAACCGCATAAAGGGATTTATGCGTAATTAGAATTGTAAATTATAGTTATATTTGTTAGAAATCACAAAATTCACTCACTTTAAGCTGAATTATTGTCTTGCCATTTAGATTTTTATACAATTTTTACATAATTCAATATTTTTAATTGAATATTACCTCAAACTATCGATTAGTTATTAATCAATTTATTATTCAATTGTAAAAAGCTATGTAATTAGCTTTAAAAAGCCAAAATTGAGGAATAAATATGATAATGGACTTGTTTTAGGTTATAATTATCACTTGTTTCTATTGTCCTATTAGAGAGCCAACTAAACAGATTGGTGTATATTTAGTTGCCTATCATTCCGTTCTTTTTCGATTTTAATAAAATTTTGCATTGTCTCAAAAATAAAAGATGCATATTTTTTTAATAACTACAATTCACTTTAAGGAACAGAAATTGCTTTCAAAAACTTGAAAACTTATCAATGAGAAGATAATAAACTTCCTAGTTAGGAGCTTTAATTAAAATTCAAAAAAGAACAATCCTGCAAATTTAACTTAAAAGCGCCAAAACTTAGCAATTTTGAGTCCGAGATAAAAAAAAGAAGTTATACTCCTAATTCTGTATAAAAAAAGACAAAAATGCATAATTCTTCAGTTCGAAGTCCAACTAAAATTAAACTAAATCTTCTGCTTACGAAAAGTCTAAAATTTTAAGCTTTTGACTTGTTTAAAACTAAAATTTAAAATTATTCGATGTCGTTAAATCATTTTGAGTTTTGAGAAATTCAACATCAAAAAGCATCAAAAACATCAAATGACAAATTGGATTGATCTCAAAGTGTGAACTTTGTAACTTTGTCATTGTTAAGTTACAAGCTTCAAACTAAATAGTCCAAATATATTTTAACAACTAAAACTTATTTATTTATTCATATAAAATAGCAAAAAGTGACAAATTAACGTTGTTTTTCTAACTAAAACTAGAGGAAATTCATCGAAATTTAATAATTAAATGTAGAATTCGTTACCTTTCTACTCTTAGATGTTAGGAATCGACAATTTTAAGTAACAATTGCACAATTTAACTATTAGAATTCAAAACTTGAACGTAAAATGGTTTAAAATTCGGTAAATTGTCTTATTTTGACACAAAAACAACAAATTTGTCAC